>JAQQSW010014577.1:0-12078 GCA_028646575.1 Pseudocheirus occidentalis | reverse complement strand
GAACCACTCATTACTGGAGTCTGACCTCATCTGACTCCTCCTGAAGACCCTCCCCAATTTCCTCCTCTGGACCACCCCAAGACTCCTCCCACAACCTTATTGTATATAGAACCCCATCTTCCCTCCATGTGGTGTGAGAGCGCCATGGAATAGTTTGGTATAGACTTTGTGAGAGCGCCATGAGATAGCTTAGCACAGACTTGCTCAGTGAGAGCGCCATGGAATAGCCGAGTATAGACTTTGCTCTGTGAGAGCGCTGTAGAATAGCTTAGCAGAGACTTGGTCTGTGAGAGCACCTTTAAATGGCCTAGCACCCCACGTGGTGAACTTGAACTTCCAATAAACTTTACTTTTTTCCTTGGCTGAGAAGACTTGAGTGGAATTCTTTCCGCAGGACCCAGTATGTTGGTATTTTGGGGTCTCAGGCAGCCCTAACTGTCTTTGGGCTCCTCTTCACTCCCTTTCCAAAGTTACCAGTGATTTCTAAATTGCCAAATGATTTGGTCTTTTCTTGGTCCTTACCAGTATTTGACACTGTTGATCATTCTCTTTTTTGATAATCTCAAGCTTTTCCTAGCACTACTCTTGTATTGAAAAGGGCAGTGAGGTGGTGAAATGGATACAACACTGATGAGGTGTAGGCTCTGGCAGCCCCCTTGAGCTTGAATCTTTGAGGTACAGCTCTGGAAAAGTAAATCTTCTCAGGGAAGGAATTTGCCTGAGGTCATGGCCCTTAAGTTGTGGCTCTGCTCAAGTCTTTAGCCCTCCTTTCTTCCAATAGTTTCCCACCCTTAAAGTTCCTGTTCCCACCTTTGAACTGGCCTGGCCCACCATTGTCTATGCTTTCCAGGTAGCCTCCAGCAACTTACCACCCTTAATCACTCATTACTGGAGTTTGATCTCATCTGACCCCTGAACACCCTCCCTACTGGAGTCTGACCTCATCTGACTCCTCCTGAAGACCATCCTCAAACTCCTCCTCTAGACCACCCCTAGATTCCTCCCACAACCTTTCTGTATATAGAACCCCATCTCCCTTCCATGTGGTGTGAGAGTGCCACAGAATGCCTTAGCACAGTCTTGCTCTGGAAGAGCACCATAGAATAGCTTAGCACAGACTTACTCTGCCCTGCTTGCCCAAAGCAAGCATCACAAATACCTAGGCTCCTTAAGAGTCTACTCAATATGGTGAACTTATAATGAACTTTCAATAAACTTTGCTTTTCTTTGACTGAGAAGACTTGAATGGAATTCTTTCCGCAGGACCTGGCATGTTTGGGTAACCTCTTCAACACCAGGCCTGACATCAGAAAGAATGGGGTTCAAATGTGGCCTCAGACACTTACTTTGTGAACCTGGGCAAGTCATTTAACACTGTTTGCCTCAGTTTCCTCATCTATAAAACGAACTGGAGAAGGAAATAGCAAACCATTCTGATATCTTTGCAAAAAACTCCAAATGAGGTCACAAAGAGTTGGACATGATTTAATTGAACAACACACTCTCTTGGTTCTCTTTCTTGTCAAGCTTCTTGATCTTATCCTTTATGACTTATCATCCATATTTTGCCATCCCCTATCTGTTCTATCACAGTTTTGTCCTAATTCCTCTTATCTTCCCCTTTTATATCCTTCCTCTTGGTAATTTCATTACTTCCCATGGGTTTAACTATTATTTATAAGCAATTGCACACACATATATATCATTATGTATATGTTTATGTGTATATATGTTTCTAACTATCCATCTGTCTATTCATCTATTTCTCCATCCATCCATCTATCTATCTGTCTGTCTGTCTGTCCGTCCGTCCATCCGTCTGTCTATCTATCTTTCATTGGGGGCATGTTGATGTTGAGATGTCTCTGGAATATCCACTTTGAAATTTCTGCTAGGTAGTTGCTGAATCTGGACTGAAGTTCAGGGGAGAAGTTATGGCTGGATATAGAATATGAAATAAAATATTTCTCCACAAACCCCACTCTTTTCCAGACTTTCCTATTTCAGTTGAAAGAATTACTATCTTTCCTATTGATGAGGTGTAGGATCTGGGACCTCCCTCAAGCTCTCCTTGAATCTTTGAGGTACATGCTCTGGGAATCCCCTTTGAATTCTTAATCTTCCCACTTGATGAGGCATTTTCTGAGGTCTTCATTTGCTGAGGTATTTCATTGTGGCTGGGCCCAAACCTCTGTTACTTGCTTGGCCCTCCATTGTCCATCTGCTTCCTATACTTGAGCCTATCAAAATATCAATCAACTCTTGCATTGACCTCATTAATTCCTCCTGAAGACCTTCCCCAAACTCCTCCACTAGACCGCCCCTAGTTTCCTCTGTATATAAGAATCCCATCTTCCCTCCATGTGGTGTAAGAGCACCATAGAATAACTTAGCACAGACTTAATGTGTGAGAACACCATAGAATAGCTTAGCACAGACTTACTGTGTGCAAGTGCCATAGAACGACCTAGCATAGACTGGCTTCTTAAGAGTCTACCCCATATGGTGAACTTGAGCTTTCCACAAACTTTTTTTTCTTTGGCTGAGAAGACTTGAGTGGAACTCTTTCCACAGGACCTGGCATGTTGGTATTTTGGGGACTCAGGCAACCCTAACCCTCTTTGGGTAAACCTCTTCACTATCTTAGCTTCATTCCCTTGGCGTTATTCTTGACTCTTTGTTCTCCCACACCCCACATATCTAATCAGTTGCCAAATCTCATCATTTCTGTCCTTACATTGTCTTTTGCATCTGATCCCTTTTTCTCCTTATATAGCAAGTCAGTTAAGGGGCTTTTAACAGCTTCATAATGGGTTTCCTTGCCTCAAGTCTCTGCAACTTTATTTAGTCTATTCTTTCCACTTCTGCAAAAGTAGTTTTCCTTAAACAAAGAGCTGACTGTGTGACTCCTAGTCAATCAATTCCAATGGTTTCTTATTTCTTCCAACATAAATTATAAATTCTTCTCTTTGGTTTTTAATGCCTTTCATAATCTCATTCCAACCCGTCTTTGCTTTCTCATTAAACATTACCCCCACTCCCAGCATGCTACCAACCAGTCAAATTACCCTCCTCTCTCTTCCTTCCATTCCATTTATGAACTTTCTGTATTTCTACAGTCCATCCCATATACATGGAAAACATTCTGTCCTAATCTCTGCTTCAAAAATTTGCTATCTTAAGTTTCATCTCCATAACAATCTTCTAAATGAAAACTTTTCTGTTCCCCAACCTCCAATTGTTACTATTTTCCCTCTTAAAGTATCTTGTATTAAATACTTTGCATCAATTTGTATTTATTCACTTTTTTATGGCTACATGTGTTTTTGTCTCCCTTATTATAGAGTAGTCTTTATAAGTAGATTTTACTTTTTTATACTTGTATCCTCAGAGCCCAGCTTAGTACCTAGCACACAGTAGGCACTTAATAAATACTTATTGATTGCTTTATATAGGCATGTACTTTAGATTACAAAAATTCACCCAGAAAAGTGTTCAGAGGATTTTGTTTTTACTTCCAGTAGGCTGTAAAGTTTTGTTCCCATAGAAGAAATGCAGTGATATGCAGAGAATCTGAAATGCTCCCATATGTTCTTAAAATTCCCACGTGGAGATGGAGTCCTAGAATGTGACCATCACTAGGTCACATGCCCCTCAAGGTTAAGAAATATATTTAAGAAATGGACATAAATGTGTTTAAATGACTTGGAATTCTTTTGTTTTAAATCACATTAAAAATCTGTGGGCCGTGATCACAGGTAGACCAGAAAAAGGGATTCTTTTTAAGAAAAAAAATTTTATACTCAAGGGTTCAGAACTCAAATGCAGAATATAGAAAGAAACAAAAACATATCAAAAACTTGAATATTGGAACCTAAGTACAAAGAAAGAAAAAAAAAGCATGTAGTGAGCATAGCAGAACATGAAGATTCAAAATATATAACAATAAATTTTTATTTCAAGAAAACCTACCTGATAAATAATACATGTTGTGTTGAGAATTGGGCATCTTTGCTTCCTTATAAGATTTCTTTTATAATGTGCTGTGCACTTTTTACTTTGTTCTTTTTTTTTTCTTTGCCCCACAACCCCAGAAGGCTACATGAAGGTTTAGATATGTTTCCCTATAGCTATAGATATATACATATATATACATATAAAAATGTATACTTTCCCAAACATGTTCTACTCTTGATCTTGTGCATATCTCTTGCTTCCTATCTGTCCTGATTCCTCTACTTTACTTCTACCCACTACATTGCCCTCCCTTTACTTGCCTACACCCCTTCAAGGATCCCTCCCCCATCCTCCCATTCCCATGACTCTATACACCTTTCTGTACCCCCTTTTACCTATTCTTTCAGCCTCTCCTCTAAGTACTCCTCCTTTTCTTCTCCCCCCCTCTATGCCCTTACAGCTTTATTTCTTTTGAATTTAGAAGACTTTTATACTCTTCTAAATATATATATGTATTGTTCTCTCTTAAATTCATTCCTTATGAAAGTAGATTACCAGAACTACCAGCTCTCTTCCCCCATCTAATCTCTGTATGAATTCTTCCTCTTGCACCTCATTTGTATAAAATAATTACTTTTTCATTGTTCCTAGATGTTTCTACTTTTAAAATTCATATCATACTAAGTTTTACCTCAGTCTTTCTTATGAGCTACCCCAATATGAATAAGAATCTTAGACATACATTTTATATACATAAAAAAGTAAACAGTATGATCTTATGAATCCCTTATAATCAGTCTTTGGCATGTTATATTTCTTATATTTCAACATTATATTTCTCTTGGTTCTTGTATGTGGAATTTTCTTAAATTTTTTTAAACACAGTCTTGAAAGTCCACGACTATCAAATATCCATTTTTTTTCATTCAGGAAAATACTTAGCTTCACAGGACCCGACATTTTCAGGGGAAGCCCCAGTTCTTTCGCTCTTCAATATGTTGTGTTCTGAGACTTGCAGTCCCTTAATGTCTCTATTGCTAGATCTTGTGGCACTATCATATTTACATTGTTTTAACCTTGATGCTTTTAATATTTTTTTCCTTAAACTGGGGGATTCAGAATTTGACTATGATATTCCTATGAGTTTTCCACATAGGATCTCTTTTAAGTGGTGATCAATGGATTTTTTTTATTTCTACTTTCCCCCCTCATTCTAATGCTTCAAGATAATTTTTTAAATCTCTTCTTGTATTATTGTATAAAGATTCTTTTTTCTGATCATAACATTCAGTTAGTTCAAGTATTTGTATATGTTTTCTTCTTGATCTATTCTCCAAATCTATTGTTTTTACTTGTTTCACTTTATTATTTTTCATTATTCATATTTTGTTAATTATTTCTTGATCTCTTATAATTTCACTTACTTTGCTTTGCCCAATTATAATTTTCAAGGTGTCATTTTCTTCCTTAGGATACTGGATATCCTTTTCTAATTGGTTGACTTTCCTTTTCTACCCTTCTTATTTTTTTAATTCTTATTCTTTTTTTTTTTTTTTTAGTTTTTCCTCCATTTCTGGCAGTTGATTTTTAAAGTCTTTTTAAAGATCATATGTAAATTCTTTTGGGGCAACTGATCATTTGACATTATTCTTTAGGGGTTTCTTAACTTCAATATCCTACTCTCAAGATGAACCCCAGTTATCTCAATTCCCATAATAGCTTTCTGTGGTTGGATTCTTTATCCTTTGCCTATGCAATTTTTCTGGTAATAATTTAATTTTTATAGTCTTCTTGGCCCAGATCTTCAGTTCTGCCCTCTAGCCTGGAACCAAAGCCAAACCTCCAACCTTCTCTAAGTGCTCACAGTCAGAGGCTTTCTGCCCTTCTGCAATCACTGGGCATGTGCTTCCTTCTCACCCTACTGCTCTTCAGCAGCACAGCTGGTTCAGATGTTCCTTCTCAGCAGAGATTCACTAGATCTTCCCTAGGTCAGACCCAACTCCCTTCATCCTCCTAGGGCTAAAGATTCCTGTGACTGGGGCTGAGTCTGCATCCTAAACCAACTAATGCTGGGACTTGCAGCTTGTTGTTAAAACAGAACCTAACCTGGAGGTGCTTACTCTTCACAGGGACCACACCTTGTCCTGGGATTTTTCTTCTGATCTTCTCAAATTGTCCCAGGAAGACCCGAGTTGTGTCCCTATTCTCATTTACTTCCAGTCACACTTTGTTTGCCCTAAAATGCTATTTTAACTCTTTTGTGGAGGAAAAATCTTGAGAGCTTGTAATTTTCTGACCTACTCTGTCATCTTCCCAGAATCCTCCCCCAGAAAAGTGAACTCTTAACAAAGTAAATGTAATGGTCAATATGATTTAAAAAGTAGTTTTCTGATGAAAAATTAAATAACATTCATCAAAATCTCATGACCTCAATTCCAGATCATGGAAAGCAAATGATTACTACAAAAAGAAGGTTATGTTATATGTTTTAAAAAATTAGATTTGTAAAAATTTACAAGGGTTTTTTCTTTCCGGTCAATAAATTTAATTATTTTACTTTGTCCAAGTTATTATGACTAAAAAGGAAAAATCTATCTTCTTCTAACAAAAATAGCAACAAATTATAGTCCATTATTGATCAGGCCTATGTCCATGCTTATATGTGAACTAAAATAAAGATTATGCTTATATTGTTCATACAAACAAAAAGTTAATATAGAACTAAAAATTGAAGTACCAATCAAATGAACCTCTTTTCATGTATCTGCAAGTTTAATTAGATGACCTCCAAAATTTCCTAATTTTCTGAGTAAATGGAAAGAAAAAAAAATGATATTGGGCTATAAATTATCAGAGTAAAAATACTAATATTAATCATGCTTACCATCATCTGAAGTGCCAAATTTTGCTAAATCAGACAAACTGAAAATACTTTAGTTTTTTGAAAGAGTTTTCTAGGAAAATTAATGGTCATTACTGGTATTGCATGATTGATGTGTGAAGAGTATACAAGCCTAAAAAAATACTAAAAGTCACAGGTATCTAATGTTTTAAGGCTTTCAAAGCACAATTATAATGGCCTACTTCACACAGTTGTGGGAGGTAAATGCAACAAGCCTGTGAAGTAGATGTTATAATTGTCTATGTTTTACAGATGAAGAAACTGAGGTGGAATGAATTTAATGCTTTCCCTAGAGTTACAGAGCTATTATTAACTGTGAAGCTATTAGCATATGAGGCAGGATTTGAAGTCAGGTCTTCCTGACTCTAAATTGGGCACATTAAGCATTATGCCACCTGAATATCTCCTAGATCTAAGTTCCCTCTTAAAATGAGTCTTAATCAATTGAAGATCTAGACCATGAGCTCTTAACTTAGGGATTAATACGTTTAAAAATATTTTGATACCTTTTAATATAATTGGTTTCCTTTAAAGTATTATGTATTTTATTGTATACATTTTAAAACATGATTCTGAGAAGGGGTTCATAAATATTAACTGAATGCAATTTGATCCCTGAAAAAGATCAAGAGTCAGATGAGACATAATATTGATGACAGAGTAGTTAAAAAGTATAAAAGAAATATTGATAAGATGAATGAATGAATGAATGAATGAATGAATGAATGCATGAATGTGGCTTAGCACAGTAAGTACTGAAATCATAGTCAGAAAACATGGTGACCAATACTGGCTCTGCTACTTGGTTTAGCCATATGATTTTGCACAAGTCATCTTGCTTCTTTAAGTCTCAGTTTCTTCGTGTATAAAATGTGTATGGGCATGGCTGGAGAAGAGGTAGAAGACCTAAAAGATGTCTAAATTTCCTTTCAATACTAATATTTTATGAATGTATTTATAGATCAAAAAGACAAATGTATACAAATCCATAATTTCCTTTATGCTTCTCCAAAGTATATATATAAGGGTTCTAGACTCACTGGGCCCAAGGTACAGAACTGATTGACAAAAATTCCAGTTTTTCTTCTCTTGAAGTATATAGTTTAAATAAAAGCAATATTCTACTGCCACCTTGTGTTTAAACTGCATATATTTTAATATTTATACACACCATGTTGCCAGTGTGGGGTGTGTGTGTGTGTGTGTGTGTGTGTGTGTGTGTGTGTGTGTGTGTGTGTAAATACAGTTTGGGACTCAGATTTCAGAACCACTTCAAACAGAAGACAATACATAAAACCTCATAAATTAGAATGCTTCAGGTCGAGTTCCTCCTCTTTTTTGTTTTGTTTTGATTTTTGGTGTTGTTTTGGGTTTTATGGGGGGGTTGTTTTTGCTTTTTTTTGGAGGAGGTCAGGCAGGGCAATTGGGGTTGAGTGACTTGCCCAAGGTCACATGGCTATTAGCTAAATAAGTAACCTTGGTAACTGTTAAGTGTCTGAGGCTTCATTTGAACTCAGGTCCTCCTGACTCCAGGGCCAGTGCTCTATTCACTGCACCACCTAGCACCGACCCCCCTTTCTTATTATCACAACTGCTTCAGTTCATAATTCAGAGTGTGAAACTTTTGTCTACTCACATATCCCTTTACTTAGCATTTCCCAGACCTAAATTATAGATAAACCTTGACTGAATCACTTAAAATGTAATCACTTTTCCTACTGATTTTTTTTAAGTAAATATATCCTAGTTTATTGTACTGCTGTTATTTTTAATTGAAAGAAAGTCCAACATTAGTCACTACTTGGTCCAAAGACAGCAATCTAGGTCATGATTTATGGTAAGAAACTTTAGGATGAATGTTGTCAAAATTGAAGAGGCATTATAAAATAATAATAGCATCTGAGGGGATTCATAGCTGAGATATCCTCATTATCTTTTCTTAGCAATACAGCTTTCACATGTCTTTGACCCAAATGGGTAATAAAACTTTTGATAGTAAAAGCCTGGCAAAACTAGTTATTTAACTGTGATGTTTTCCTTTGTAAAACTACCATGGGGCTACCAGGACTCATCTCAGTTGTTAGTATGGGAAGGGAGAGATGCTTTCTACCTTGCCCACCATGAAGAACCAAATTCTGGAACCACCTACTTCCTTTTCCACCTCTAGAGTCCACATGACTCTCATACTTTCTCCTGGGGCTCATTTTCCCACAAGAGCAGACTGCTCCCAATGTTCTACCCCATGTGAGAAGTAGCGATAAAGTCAGCCACTTAGACTGGCAACTGTTCCTTTTCCTCACCGTAAACTCAGTTGTAGCCCTTCCCATTCCTAACTTCCTCTGCTGTCCCTTTCTATAGTGCTCTGTGGAACCATTTCCAATTAGTTTATTTTTGTTATTTTTGCAGGAGGAAGTGAAAAGAAAAGCATCAACTGGATTGAGTGGGCACATAAGTACTATTTCTTCCCATGTGAATTTTTACATTTGTTTCTATATGTAGTCATCCTCTTCCACATCAAGACTTTCCCCATTGTAGTTTTGATATATTGTGGATCAACATAAGAAATTAAATAGGGGTGGCTAGGTGGCACAGTGAGTAGAGCACTGGCCCTGGAGTCAGGAGGACGTGAGTTCAAATCCGGCATCAGACACTTAACATAAAAACTAGTTGTGTAACCTTGGGCAAGTCACTAAACCCCAATTATTCTCCAAAAAAAGCAAATAAAAAATTAATTTAAAAAAAGAGAAAGAAATAAAATAAGGATTTTTGAGGAGTTTCACAGAAGGTGCAGACAATATGGGAAGGCCATATTGGGGTTGAGAACAGAACAAACAGAACAAAAGTTTAGAAACTCAGAAAAGAATTTTTTTTTAAAGGCATTCTGGTAGACTTTGGCATCATATGAGACAAGGCTCAGAACTTATATGATTTCCTAAAGGAAAATGAAGGTAAGTGTCTACTCCTATGTATTTTGTGTAAATTTTCCAGATTGCAGGGATGCCATACCCCTAACCCCATGATTTGGAAGGGATAATTGTATATAGAAATATGAATGTGCACACATGCATATATACATACATAATATAGGTATGTGTATAGCATATAACATGCATATTTATGTATGTATATATGCACACAATAAAGCATGGAGATCAATACACCTATTAGGACATGGAATCAGGATAGCCTATCCTCAAAAGCTATCTCTGTGCAAGTCATTTAAGTTCACTGAGCCTTAATTTCCTCATCTGCAATTTGAGGCTAATGACTCTAGTTTCTCTAATGTGTCTTGAGGATGAAATAAAATGTTGTATATAAAGTACTTTGCAAACTTAATCATATATATGTGTGTGTATATATATATTTATATACATTCATATCTATGTCAGCTATTATTATTACAAGTAGTAATGGTTATTATTATATAATCTAAAAGAAGAATTTTTTAAGTTCATACTTAACTGGCAAAGTGAAAGTTCTTTTAGCCTTACAAACTTAAAAAAAGCTAGAAGACAGAGTATATATAATATATATCTTTCCTTTAAGAACTAGCCTCGCTGAATTCACAGAAGCTCTTTACCAGAAGGTCAGCCATGAAGTGCTGAATTTTATTAGCCCAACAAACACAGAGGCTATTTACTAAGATGAAGGGACTTTGTGATCTCTATCACTGACAGGATTACTCAAACCAATGAAATCACACAACTGTCAAGTATTGAATTAAGCCATTAAATTCCACCATTTCAATCCCTGAATAACTTCTTCAGATGAATTAATCAAAATGATACTTCTATAATAAAATGAGAATGTATGAAATATACAGAGAGAAACCTATTGTCAAAAGAATTAGATGTGAATGGTGTGATTCAAACTAGTATTATTATTGCCAAGTGAAATATGTATGTTCCTATGACGATCACTTGTCAGAACCAATATTGAACATCATTCATCACCATTTTCATTAAGTACTGAAGCCAGATATGACATACATATGTTAACCAACAAGCATTTATTAAGTGTTCATATACTGTGATATATATGAATGACATAAAATATTTCATATAGGTGAGGAACTTTCTTTACCAATGTAGACCTTCACCATGTGATTTTAGAGAGTTTAATGGGAACACTGAGATGATAATTTAGTCATTATCAAAGGATTTCATGTTATTGGGAACTGTGCTAAATGTTGTGGCCATAAGGAATGGCAAGAATATGATCCCTGATAACAAGGGACTAACAGTATAATAGGGAAAACATGTCACTAACTAGGTACATAGAAGAGCAGGGCATTAGCAGCTGGGTGAATGAGGAAAGACCTCCTACAGAAGGCAGACTTTGAGCTGAAGGAAGCTGGGAAAGCAGAGAAGCTGGGATGAAATAGAGTAGCATTTCAGGCATGAGGTACAACTAATGCAAAAACATGGTATTGGGAAATGGAATGTCATGTGCAAAAAATAGCTAGAAGGCCAATATCATAGAATACTTGGAAGAAAGAAAAAGGTAAGAAGATTAGAAAGATAGGAAGGGCTCAAGCTGTGAAAAGCCTTAATTGCCGAACAAGTAGGTTTGTAGTTGATCTTAGAATTAATAGGGAACCACCAGAATTTATTGAGTAGGGGAGTTAGACTTATTTTAGAAAAATCACCTTGGCAGCTGAATGGAGGATGAACTGGAAACTTGAAGCAAGGAGGCCAGTTAAAATAGCTTTTCCAATAGTCTAGGTGAGAGGTGATGAAGGCTTGAAATAAGGTTGTGGTTTGTGAATGGAGAGATGGGAACATATTAGAGAGATGTGAAGGCAGAAAGGACAATATTTGGCAGTAGGGTAAGGGAGAGTAAAGAGGCAAGAAAAGCCAAGGTTTCAAACCTGGGAGATTGGAAGGATGGTGGTGACTTGGACAAAAAAATACAAATAATATAATAATAGAAAAAAAACCATAAATAAAGAGAAATTTTCATTTGGGGGAATTTCTCTTAAGTCTGATTATCTAGTAATTTTTATATGAATGTTGGCATTTTGTCTTTTTTTAAAATTTAATTTATTTTCTTGGTTACATCATTCATTTCCACAAGGTTTTGAGTTACAGATTTTCTCCCCTTTTTGCCTCTACCCCCCAGGCCAGAACATTGATCCCACTGTAAGGCCCCTCCCACAATCTGTTCCCTTTTATGCCCCCCTCCAACACCTCTCTAGCTTTCTAGCAGGGCAGGGAGGG
>JAQQSW010014576.1:0-12078 GCA_028646575.1 Pseudocheirus occidentalis | reverse complement strand
GGTGTGGGGGAAGCCAGCGTGGCTTAGCTCTCATGGTTACTGTCTCCCAGGGTGTGCTTGTCAAAAAGATATTCCGCCATGCCAGAATCGGGGGCCCCCATCTTGCGCAGGTTGGTTACGTGGTCACCCAGCTGCTTGATGGACTTGACCTATTCTTCCAGGTAGTGGGTTTCGATGAAATCACATAAATGGGGGTAATTCTTGTCAGTTGCCAGCTTGTGCAATTCCAGTAACGACTGACTGACATTTTTTTCCATGTGCAGAGCACACTCCATTGCGTTCAGCCCGCTCTCCCAGTGGTTGCGGTCGGATTTCTAGATGTCCTGCAGGAAGATGTGGCCGCCGTGCTGGTTCTGCAGCTTCATCAGCTTCTCGGCGTGCTCGCGCTCCTCGTGCGACTGGTGCAGGAAGTACTTGGCGAACCACGTCGTCGCGGTTGAAGTAGTAGGACATGGAAAGGTAGACGTAGGAGGCGTAGAGTTCCAGGTTGATCTGCCGGTTGATGGCAGCCTCCGAGTCCTGGTGGTAGTTCTGTCGCACCTGAGAGGGGGACGAGGTGGTCATGGCGGCGGCGGCGCCGGCTGCGATGAAGGCTGGGCGGAGGCGGCGGCGGCAGCGACGCGACTGCCGGGGGCGGCTGAGCTGGGGGCTGCTGCTCGACGGTAGGACGGAAGAAGTGTTGGTTAGTGGAGGTGAAGGTGGAGAGGTGGCTAAGGGCGGCTCCGGCCGGAATCGAGCAGCGGGTTCCGTTCAAGCACTGTTGAAGCAGGAAACCGCACCTGCGCTTCTGGCCAGTCCCACACTTTTCAACATAACCATGATGGGATAAATGCTTTGTAGGACATAAGCTAAGTATTTAACCTACTCCCCCAGAGACTGAGGAGACAGAGAAGAAAATACCCTATGGAAGTGAGGGTTATGACTCTGGGAAAGTCCTTGAACTCTGATTGAATCTTCCCACTTGATGAAGCCATAAACCTTTCATTATAGCTAAACCCAAATCTCTGTTACTCTTAATGTACCCCAGCCCTCCACAATCCAGCTACTTCCCACCCTTAATCCTATTAAAATATGTATAACAAATCTATTACCCTTAAACTAGCTTAGCCCTCTGTTGTCTGCAATCTCCTGATAGCCTTCAGCTATTTCCCACCCTTAATCCCGTTTCTGGAGTTTGACCTCAGTTCTTCAAGATCATCCTTAGACTCCTTCTCAGGACCTTCCCAAATCCCTCCTCTAGACAACTCTAAATCCTCCCACAAATACATACATGAGGGGGCTAAAATTAATTAAACCAACACTCACTCTGTGTTGGTTTATTCTAGCTTGCTTGTCAACACAAGCATCACAAATACTTATAGTCCTTAAGCATCTATCCATTATGACAGATCTTTAATAATAATCTTTGTTTACTTTGACTGAGAAAAGACTTGAGTCGAATTTATTCAGTAGGACCTGGCGTGTTGATATTTTGGGGTCTCAAGCAGCCCTAAACCTCAACAGAAGTATTAAGGGAATTGTAGGAATCTATAAAGTTATTAAAGGAGGGAGGGAAGGACAGAGAGGGAAAGATTGAGGGAGAGAGAAGAGAGGTAGGGAGTACTACAGATGTGGTTTGTTGTAAGTACTTTCAGAGGATGCCACGAAATTATTAATTTTAACTGATTTGCTTTATTAAAAGAGACCTCACATGAAATTGGTGTATGTGTATACAGTCTGTTTGTGATGTAAAAAGAAAACCTCAATAAAACTTTATAAAACAGTTTTCTGTCTTATGCTTGCTTTTTCTGTATTATTTTTCCATGTACTAATTTTTTTTTATTTGGAAGCTTAACTCATTAAATTCTTTTTCTGTCTCATTAATAGAAGTATTTAGTGATATTACATTTGTCTATGAATACTTATGTGGCTCCATCTCATAAAGTTTGATATGCTATGCTTGTGTTTCATTATCTTTAATGTTTTGTATTTATATTGTCATCATTTATTATTCGACTTAGAATTTTTAAAAAGTGAGAGAATAATAGAATAAGAATCCCACAGTCTCTGAAACCTGGTGTTGGAAGGGACCTCAATGTCTATCTAGTATAACTAACATCTGAGCAAGTATCTCATCTATAGCATTCTCAACTTGTAGCCATCCTGTCTGTGAAGCTATCTGATTAATAGAAGAATTCTCATCAATAATATATCACATCTCCCTAAAAAACTTTTAAAATATTTCCCAAACTCCTAATCTATCTTCTCATACTGCCTAGGTGCTTTGTAGTATCCCCTAACACCAATATTGTTTTGGTTTCTGCCTCCTTTATCCTTTATTCAAAATTTTTCTACAGTGTCTCCTCTTTGGTTCCCAAGCTTCCTCACATTAAAAATATTTTCTTAATATACAGTATTTCTCCTTCCCCACTTGTGTTTATTAGTCCTCTTGCTTCTCTGTCAGATAACATATTCCAGGGCCATATTTTAGGCAATTCTCAGTGATGCCTATAATGTTAAGTGTGTTTCTTTATACATTTAGATATTAGTACATTAGTATATATGTTAGTCATCTAGTCTTTATGCTCCTAGTTTTCTCCCTGGGATTTAAATACTAAGCAGTAGGTGGGTTTTGTTCTCTTTTTGGTCTATAAGGTATAGGACAAAGAATTCCCCATGACAATGAAAGCACAGACTTTTTGTCCATTTTGCTTTTCAAGTATTTGAATCTCTAGTTTACCTTGTTTATAACCCACAACTTATATGTAATACAAATAGTTAGCATTTATAGTGTTTAAGATTTTTAAAGTATATAAAAACATAGAACTAGAAGAAAACAACAAAGTCAAAACTCCTGCATCAAAAGCCTCCACAAAAAATACAAACTGGTTGCAGGCCATGGAGGAGCTCAAGAAGGATTTTGAAAATCAAGTAAAAGAGGGTTTTAGGGGTGGAGACAAGATGGTGGTGTAGAAGCAGCAAAGTTTTGCAGCTCTCACACAGCCACCCTAAATAACCATAAAATATGACTCCAAACAAATTTTAGGGCTCCAAAACTCACAAAAATACAGAAAACACATCTCTTGCTGAAGGCAGTTTGGCAGGAGGGGCTCATTGCAGCACGCTGGGAGCCAAGTCTGGCTCAGCCCAAAACCAAAACTGCAGCCAGGCCCTAGGGCAGTTGGGAGGAGCTGAGACACAGCTTGAGGCTACCAAAGAGCAAATCTGTAGCCCCTGGAGTAATCTCCACATTTATCAAGTCCTTTAATAATCCTCTTTATACAGATGAGGAAACTAAAGTGGAGGGAGGTGAAATGACTTGTTTGGGGTCATATTTCAAGTGTCTGAGGAATGATTTGAAGTCTGGTCTTCTTGATTCCAAATCTTGTACCTATCTACTCCATATTTTCACATAAATAGCTAAAGGAATGATTGTTTTTTTGGTTTTGATTCCTAAGTGCTTTGAAAAATTTAAAGCATTATTTAAGTGTCAGTAATTATCATTGTGATTTTTTTCTTAACTTTGGTCTCCCATGCATTTTTTAGACCAGCTATTACTATTCTTTCTTCTCTGTTTTGTTATCTATTCTGGCAGTTTTCTCTAACCATCTTTTCCTCCCCTGTAATGAACTTTTGACCAGATTTCTCAGACTCAATGCAAATAAATTTGATCAAACCTGTCCCTAACCAGAAACTCATCATTCTGTTTTTTGCAGAGATAATTCTTGGGCATTCATAACAGGTATCATCTAGTTATTTCTTTTGGCATAATAAATTGGGCCTGTGTGAGTTAACCATACTCCTGACCCCTCCAATTGCTAATTTTCTTTCCCAAATCCCCTGTATTTATATTTTATGTATTTATGTGTGTTTATGCTTTCCCCCCTATAGAATGGAAGATACGTAAGGGTAGGAGCAGTTCTGTTTTGGGCTTTGTGTCCCTAGTGCCTAACACTGTGTCTGACCCACTTAAGGAAAACTAATTGGTTGTTGATTTATTTATTTGTTGTTAAATATAAGCTAGTATTTTTGGAGGTGCAAGATCACTTAGATTTATGCTTTAAGTTGAATGAACCTTCCAGTATGGAAACTACATTCTTCAATACAGACCAACAACCTATCTATATCTTATTAGTCACAGAGAGTCACCTGGGACACTAAGAAGTTAAATGAATTTGTCAATGTCACATGGCTAACATTATATGTGACAGGGGTGGGTCTTTTGCCCACTTAGGTCTTCTTGTTGCCAGTTCTGGCATTCCATATACCTGGGTATCTCCATTGTTCTAAATATGAGATTAATCAGAGTTGTAACAGTCACAGGGAAATTGATCTGAGAAAGAAAAGATGATCACATTTATAACAGTAGGAGTGAGAATTTATGTTTTTAATAATTATGAGACAGTACCTTCTCTTTCTTCTCCTCCTCTTCCTCCTTTTCTTTGTCCTTCTTTTCCTCTTCCTCAGTTCATTCAATTTGTAGCCTATGTTTTCTATCTGGATAAAAATTATGTCGTTTTCCTTCCTATTTATTTTGTCATATATCCTGTCCTTCTATAAAACTTATTGATTTGACACAGGACTGTAAGATGGGGAATTTTTTCTATAACTAAGAACACATATGCCAATCTAGTTGATACTCTAAAATAAATCTATGAATTTGATTCCACTGGAACATCTGTTACTCTGTTAGGTTTCAACTCCATGGAAAAAAATTCTCTTGTTCACACACAGGTAAAGTTTATCACCTCAAATCTCATCACCATGCATCTAGCTCAAACCTTGGCTGATGCCACCTCTCTTAGCCACCTTTTTCCTCAGATTGGGACAGTATTACCTCCTATGTCTCCTTCCTCTTCTTATTTTCTTCCTAGTTTGTGTTCTCTTCCTCTGCCCCCATTAAATTATAATCTCCTTGAGGGAAGAGACATTCTTTTTACTAATTTTATCCCCAGAATTTAACATAGTGTCTGACAACTAGTAAGCACTTAATAAAGGTTTATTGGATTGGACATCTTGATTTTATGAATTTAACGTAAAAAAGGAGGTGATAATGCCAATTTCATTCATGCAGTGAATTTCTAGCTAAGGAAATCTCCTCTAGCTATTCAGGTCAGCACTTTCCATGCAAGTTTTAGTCTTAGAAATCTAGCTAGAGCATTGAGAGGTTAAACAACTACTCAGGATCACATAGTCACTTTGTATTTGAAGTGGAACTTAAACCCAGGTCTTCCTGAATTTGAGATCTACTCACTATATGCAATACCATAACTCCTAGCTGAAAGAAATCATTAGATCCCTTTCTATATTGATTAGCATGAAGCTAAATAATTTTTAGGCTAGGTGGCTAGAGGGTGCTCAAAGAAAGGAATAATGTGCTTGATTTAAATGCTTCTAGTTCAGATATTAAAAGGACAATGGGTTAGCTTTGTGTATTAAGACCAATGCTATTTTATCAGTAATGCATTTTCTAAAACAAAGTAAAAGAGTCAGAATACAAGAGAGAAACCAGTGCATTACAATAGTACTTAATACAGGCTTTTGATTTAATTTGGAATTCTCTAAAATTATTTTGTTGTTTTAACCAGGGTCTTTGTGGAGGTTAATACCCAAATAAACCTAGAAAGTAATGAGATGCATCTAGTGTTCTTTTGTACAGTGAATTTAAAGGCAAGATGAAAAGACTGTTTTTCAGAAATATTTCCAGCAGAAGAATCAATATCATTGGATTATATCCATAATGTCTGATGGCATCTACTATGACGGGGCCCAGACTCATTTGTATGTAGAAAAGCCCTTAAACCCAGTATGTGACCATGAGATTTTCCTAAACATTTTTAATCAGGCTATATTGGAACACGAGTGACTTAAAATATGAATCAGGGACACAACTTTTATAGTTCTTGCAGCATAAACTCATCAATAATCATACCTATTAATCAGTCTAGCATAGCTGAGCCTCAGTCATTTTGACAGTCTGATCAGTCAAATGAGATTATTCCACCCCCACCTCAGGAAAAACTCACAAGACAGGAAACACATTCATTCATACAAAGAAAATAAGACTGAGGAAAGATGGCATTATAAAGTGGAACATGTTCTATATTTGGAGTCACAGGATTCTTGCTTCTAATTCTTGCTCTGCCTATTACAGTGGTATGACTTTGGGCAAAGCACATAACCTTTCTTTTTCTCCTCCATTTCCTTATCTATAATGTGGGAGTGGGGAGGAGGAGTGGATCAGATGCCCTCTATGCCTTTTCCTTCTAGTTTTAATTTTACAAATATTCCATTCTCTTATCCCTTAGTCACTGTTCTGCCGAGTTGAGTATGCTGTCTCTTTTATTCTGTTTCCAGTTATAACATGGTCAGTCAATCAATTAATAAATGTCTATCAAGTACCTACTATGCACCAGGCACTGTGCTAATCACTGGAGATACTAGAAGGGGCAAAAGGCAATCACTGCCTTCAAAGAGTTTACAATCTAAAAGTTAATAAAATGAGTTACTAACCAACTTCATGGATTAGAAATCTTGTTTCTCCCTATTTGGATGTGCTGGCTGAAGACAATTTGAATATGGTTAAGGCCTTGGTGCATTTATTTCCTCTGTTTCCCTGCTGTTTTTCTCCTCTTTCCAATGGTGTAGCATGGTAAGGAGATAACAGCCCTTGTATTTGTCCAAAACCAGAAAAAAGTAAAAAGAAAAAAAATATTAATCTGTTAATAGTGTCATCTTACAATTTCCATAAATAACAAATGTTTTGTTTTAAAATTGTTAGATAACATAAATCATTAGCATGTATATATACATATAATATGTATATGTGTATGTATGTATGTATGTATGTGTGTGTATGTATGTATTACAAAGCCCAGTAGAAATAGATGGAGAAATTCTATTTAAAGTAACTATAGCTAATATAAAATATTTGAGAGTCTTCCTGCCAATACAAATCCAGGAACTATATGAATACAATTACAAAACAATTTTCACTCAAACAATGTCAGCTCTAAATAATTGGAAAAAAAATATCAGTTGCTCATCGGTAAACCAAGCTAATATAATAAAAAACTGACAGTTCTACTTAAATTAATTTATTCAGTGTCATATCAATCAAACTACCAAAAATTATTTTGTAGAGCTGGAAACAATAATATCACAATTCATCTGGAAGAATGCAAGGTCAAGAATATCAAGGGAATTAATGAAAAGAAATGCAAAGGAAGGTAGCCTAGCCATACCAGATCTAAAACTCTTTTTATAAAGTAGCAATCATCAAAATTATTTCATACTGGTTAAGAAATAGAGTGGTGGATTGGTGAAATAGGTTATTTACACAAGATGCAGTGGTCAATGACTATAATAATCTACTTTTTGATAAACCTAAAGACTCCAGTTTCTCCAATAAGAACTAAGTAACACTCTTTGACAAAAGTTGTTGGGAAAACTGGTAAGTAGTATGGGAAAAAGTAGGCTTAGACCAACATCTTATACTGTATACCAAGATAAGGTAAAAATGGGTACATGATTTAGACTTAAGCAAATTATGAGATCAAGGAATAATTTTCCTAATTAATGGAGAAGAGAACAATTTATGATCAAACAAGAGATAGAAAACATTATGAACTGTGAAATGGATAATTTTTATTAAATTAAATTTAAAAGGTTTTGCACTGACAAAGCCAATGGAACTAAGGTTAGAAGGAAAGAAGTAGGATGGGAAATGATTTTTATAGTCACTGTTTTTTGATAAAGCCTCATTTCTCAAATACTTAGAGAATTGAATCAAACTTATAAGAATGCAAGTACTTCCCCAATTAATAAATTGTCAAAGGATATGAACTGACAGTTTTCAGACAAAGAAATTAAGGCAAACTATATGCATATTGAAAAAATGTTCTAAATCACTATTGATTCAAGAATTGCAAAATAAAACACCCTTGAGATACTAAATTAAACCTATCAGATTGGCTGACATAAAAAAAACAGGGAAATGATAAGTGTTGGAGAAAATGTGGGAAAATTAGAACACTAATGCCTTATTGGTGGAGTTGTGAACTGTTCCAACCATTGTAGCGAACAATTTGGAACTATATTCAAAGGGCTATAAAACTGTGCATACACTTTGATCCAGCAATACTACTATTAGGTCAATATTCCAAAAATATCATAAAAAAGATAAAAAGAATGACGTACAAAGAAATATTTATAGCAGCTCTTTCTGTAGTGGCAAAGAATTAGAAATTGAAGGGATGCCATCAATTGGGGAATGACTGAGCAAGTTTTAGTTTCTGAATGTAATGGAATACTATTGGGTTATAAGAAGTGATAAGCACATGGATTTCAACAAAACCTGGAAAGACTTACACTAATTCATGGTGAGTGAAGGGAACTGAACCAAGAGAATATTGTACACAGTAGCAGCAACAGCATGTAATGATCAACTTTGATGGACTTATTTCTTCTCAGGTATACAAGGATCCAAGACAATTCCAAAAACTTGTGATAAAAAATGCTGGCCACATCCAGAGAAAGAACTATGGAATCTAAATGCAGATTGAAACACACTACTTTCTTTTCTTCCTTTCTCTTAGTTTTCCCTTTTCTTCTGGTTCTTCTTTCATGACATGAATAATGGAAATATGTTTAATATGATTTTACCTGTATAGCCTCGATCAGGTTCCTTGCCATCTTAGGAAAGTAAGAGGGAAAAGAAAGAAAAAAAATTCCAAACTCAAAATCGTATAAAAGTGAATGCTGAAAATTATCTTTACATGTATACGTGGAGTTGGAAAAAAACTACTATTAAGTAGGAAAAAAGAATTAAAAAAGAAAGCTTTGGACATTCACTGTTTTTTTTTCTCTGTAGTTATTAGATGTTGCAAAATTCTAGTGGGAAGGGATTTTGACACTATAACAGGCACGGTGCTTTGCTTGTATGGATACTTGGTGAACCTTTTTTTTTTAACTGCTAAAATGGTTTCTATTTCAATTTCCTATTCGTATCCTCAAATAGATATGGCATGACCTTGAGCAAATCACATAATGTCTTTAGATCCCACTTTCCTTATCTATAAAATTGGGGTTGGGAGGGAGGAGTGGACCCAATCTCCTCTAAGCCTTTACTTCCAGATTTAAATTTGCAAGTCCTACATCCTATTAGCCCTTAGTCATTGCTTTGCTATGGCTAGTTACCACCAAATATTTTTATTTTTTTACCAAGTTTTCTAAAACTCACAGATTTCTTGCATCAGTTCTAAGCTGATAAGTGAATTGATGGAGAGTTGTGCCTAAATAGCAGTTATGGATTTTATGATCTAGGGGATGGAATCACTTTGGGGTAGAATATCTTCCCCAATGCTCCCTGGAAGGAAGTGAGACTTTTCATTGATAAGTTTACTGGAGATTTGCTGTATGCTAACTGAAGATCCAGCTCTTCTGTTTCTTTTACCACAGTTGGCAATCATGATTATTTCTAATCAGTTTTGGATTATTTGGCAGGACCCTGTGAACTGTTTTAGGTGTTTCATAAATGACAGTAAACTGACAATCCTTTAATGAAAGAGCTTGCAACATGTAGGCCCCTTATTTCTCCTCCAGTACATTAAGTAGAAATTATAGGAGATGTTCTTTTTATACAAAATCTAGATGAGAGAGGACCATGATTGCATATCTATGAGCTAAGTAGGTATCAGGATGTGTGGGGTGTGGGTAGAGAAGGCTGTGCTGAAGAATAACAGCCCAATGAAGGTTTTTTTTTGTTGGCAGCTCCACAGGCATCTGGTAGATATATTTATAAAATACATGACTCTACAGAGGCTCTCAAAGGGGACAATTAGAGGGCAGCAAACATTCACTAGCAGATTAACAAGCATGCTGATAAACTCTACCTGAATCTCCCTAACCACAGGAGACCAGAAGGCAGTAGGTTGACCTTACTATCAAAATTCAGCTGTGCATGTCATAGTAGATCATGAGACTGAACCTTAACTGACCTCAATTTTCATACCTTATTCTGATTGGTTACTAAAATGGTTAAAGTCACTTGATATAAGACTTTTTTAAAAATCAAAGTCAGTGATGGATTTCTCAGAGCTGGAAAGGCAATTATCTATATTTTATGAAGATTATTCAGACTAGTCATAGAATATCGAATATTTCAACAACTTAGGCAAAAGAAATAATCCAAAAACCTAGCTACATCAGCATAATATCAACATGTGGTAAACAAATTAGAGTTTCTCTGAATATAGTCTACTGCCAAAAGGATTTTGGACCTAAAATTAAAAAAAACAATCTCAAGTTTTATTGTCAACAATGTTTTCTATACTGATAGAATACTAATAAAAGATGTAAAACAACTCTTTTGAGGAATAATCACTTTTCTATCTCATCCTTCCAATAAAGAAGAATCTAGGAGTGAAAGATTCAGGGAGTATGTAGTAAAATTGTATTAAGAATTAAAAGAATCAGATCATAGTCCCAAGAATTTCTGACATCTTGGGCAGATCATTTCGCCTTTGTAGACAGTTGCTTCCTCTTTGCTTCTAATGGTGGGATAGATGTTATACACACTGATAAAAATGCCTAGATCTTACAGATTAACCTGGATTTCTCTTTAAAACCATTTGGATGTATTATTGAATGGGAAAATGAGTGTCATCAGTAAAAATTAGTTTCTTTTTCCAGTTTTACTCCAGTCTTTATATTTTCTGGCCCATGACAAGCATGTTTTAAAGAACAGCAACATTTAGCATTTATTTTTGGTCTCTGTTGTTTTACCAACTTCAAGAAACCAAAAGGAATCAATAAGAAATCCTCCAGGCTAGCAGATTTTCTGAGGATTAATTAGACTTTTCTACATGAATGATTTGTCAGTTATTTTTGTTGTTTTTCATTTCTGATAGCACTTTCCTTTGTACTTTAATGTGACTGATAGTTTCTTTGTGTGTTTAAATTATCCTTGATATGCCTGACTTCCCCATGCCAATAGCCACTGCAGTATGTCTAATAGTCATTTAAGTGTGTTCTTTAAAACTACACTTTTAGAGTAATATCCATTCTTTATTTCCTTTTTTTTATTGACTTGTTTATTTACTTTTGGTTTACAAGATTCAGTTCCAGAATCACTTGAGTTTCAGATCTTCTTCCCCTCCTGACCTCCCCCCATGGTGGCATACAATCATGTATAAGATCTCCAAACTCTTTCACATTGTACAGTAGTCTGGTTATATAGAAGCATTGTAATCAATGGAGTGAACAATGGGAAAAAAACAAAACCAAACATAGAAAAGAACGATAACATGTATTGCTTCAGTCTCCATTTAAGCTCTGGTCTTTCTAGATCTTTCTCTGAATGTAGATATCTCCTTCCATTCTGAGACTTGTGGAGTTGTCTTTTAACTGTGTGTTGCTGAGAAAAGTTCATTTTATCAAAGTTGGTTGTCACACATGATGTATCTGTGACTGTGAACAAATTTTTCCTGGTTCTGCTCTTCTCACTTAGCATCAATTCATATGAGGCTCTCCAGGTAATTATGAAGTCCATCTCCTTCCCATTTCTTATAGCACAATAGTATTCCATTACATTCATATACCATAACTTGTTCAGCCATTCCCCAATGGATGGGTATCCCCTAAATTTCCAGATTTTGCCACCACAATGAGAACTGCAATAAATACTTTTGTACATATGGGTCCTTTTCCCACTTCTATGATCTCTTTGGGATACAACCCCAAGAGTAGTATTATTGGGTCAAAGGGTACACGATTATTTATAGTCCTTTGGCATAGTTCCAGATTGCCCTCCAGAATGGTTATATTAAGTTCACAGCTCCACCAACAATGCATCAGAGTTCCAATTTTTCCACATCCTCTCCAGCACTTGTCATTTTCCTGTTCTGTCATCTTAGCCAATCTGACTGGTGAGATGTGGTACCTTAAAGTTGTTTTGATTTGCATTTCTTGAATCAATAGTGATTTAGAGCATTTTTCCATATGCTTAAAGATATCTTTAATTTCGACCTCTGCAAATTGCCTGTTCATATCCTTTGACCATTTGTCAATTGGGAAATGACTTGTATTCTTATAAATTTT
>JAQQSW010014575.1:0-12078 GCA_028646575.1 Pseudocheirus occidentalis | reverse complement strand
TTTTTTTTTTAATTTTGCTTTTTGGAAAGCAGTTGGGGTTAAGTGACTTGCCCAAGGTCACACAGCTAGTTTTTGTGTTAAGTGTCTGAGGCCGGATTTGAACTTAGGTCCTCCTGACTGCAGGGCCGGTGCTCTATTCACTGCGCCACCTAGCCGCCCCCTGAGTTAGTCTATTTTTAAGGGTGCTATTTTCTCCAGTCAGGTTGTTGACTCTCTTTTCATGATTTTCTTGCACCATTCTCATTTCTCTTCCCAATTTTTCCTCTACTTCTCTTTTGATTTTCAAAATCCTTCTTGAGCTCCTTCACATGGCCTGTAATCAATTCATATTTTTCTTGGAAGCTTTTGGTGCAGGAGTTCTGGCTGTGTTGTCTTCCTCCCATTCCATGCTTTGATCCTTTTTGTCCCCCAAAAAGGAATCTAAAGTTGGATGACTGTGCTTGCTTTGCTTTCTCATGTTGCCACTCAGTTACTTGACTTTTGAGTTCTTTGCCACAGTCCATAACTCTGCTTCCAGAGGGGAGAGCTTTGTCCCAAATATCTGGGGTTTTCACAGCTGCTGGAGCTATTAGGGGAGTGCCATCTCTACAGCCCCCACCAGCTTTGGCTCACTGGTCACACACCTCAGGCACACCACCCAAAGCTATGATCCAGATCCAGGCAGGTTAAAGCAAGAGCAATTACCCTCTGAATGTTTGCTTGCCCGCCCCCCCTAAGATCTGCAGGCCAGGAGCTCTGAAGCAGCCATGTGGAGGTGGCTGCAGGGCCTCTGCACCTTTACTGCTTCTAGCTTCAGGGCTGGGGCTGGACCTGCTCCTCCATCCCCTCCAATTCCAACGGAGTTCTACACTGACCTCTTTTTCTTTGGCCTCTATGGTTGATAATTCTGGAAACTGCCACTGCTGCTGGTGATCCACACTCCTGCTGGTGGGGCTATCCTGTGGCTTAAACTGCAGGCTCCCATGGGGCTGGACTCGGCTTCCAACACACTGTGATGAACCCTTCCTCTCTGCCTGCCGGGCTGCCTTCAGAGGGAGATTTATTTCTCTCTGTCACTTTGTGGGTTCTGGAGCTCTAAAATTTGCTAAGAGTTATATTTTATAGGTATTTGAGGTGCTTATGGGGGAACCACGGAGTTTTCCTGCTCCTATGCTGCCATCCTCTCTCCTTCTCTTTCTTTCTTTCACAAGGTAAGGATGTTTCCTCTATAAAAGAATCAAGAAGTTTGTTGTCATTGTTGAGTTGTGTCTGACTTTGCATGTCTCCATTTGGGATTTTCTTGGCAAAGATACTGGAACAGTTTGTCATTTTATTCTTCAACTATTTTTACAGACAAGGAAACTGAGGTAAACAGGATAAGTGACTTGCCCAGCGTAACACAACTAGTAAGTGTCTGAGGTCAGATTTGAATTCAATAAGATGAATAGAGGTGGATAGGTGGTGCAGTGAGTAGAGCACTGGCTGGCCCTGGAGGCAGAAGGACCTGAGTTCAAATCCGGCCTCAGACACTTGACACATTTACTAGCTGTGTGACTTTGGGCAAGTCATTTAACCTCAATTGTCCTCCAAAAAAAAAAAGGAAGTTGAGTCTTCCCAACTCTGGGTCCAGCACTCTATCCACTGTGCCACTTAGCTTCCCCATATTGGAGTGGTTTGCCATTTCCTTCTCCAGATCATGTACAGATGAGGAAACTGAGGCAATCAGGTTTAAATGACTTGTCCAGGGTCACAAGGCTGTCTGAGTGTCTGAAGCCAAATTTGAATTCTTGAAGATAAGTCTTCCTAATTTCAGAAAGTACTATTAATATTAGTTAAGTAACCTCAGACACCTTGTTTAATGTCTTTTGAGCCCCAGTTTTCTCATTTTTAATTAAATTTTTTTGTCACTTTGAGGAAATTCAGTTCTACAATAGTGCAGCACCTTTAAATCCTAGAAAATTGCCTGGGTCACTGAGAGATTATTCACTCACTTACCCAGCATCAACTATCCATACGTATTTGAGATGGGCCTTGAACCACAATCATCAGGAATCTTGAGTTCACCCCCTACTCATTCTACCCCTCTCTGTAAAATAAGGGATGACAATATTTCTATTACCTATTATAACAAGTCACTTTCCATTACCTATAATAATAAGTCACATTCTTCTGGAAACAAAAGAGACGCTCATTGATTGGACAATAGCTAAACAAATCATGGTGTACGACTGAGGGAATATTGCTGCTCTATAAATAATGATGTATATGAAGATGACAGATAAGCATGAGAGAGACTTACATGGACTGATGCAAAGTCAATAGAACTGTGTGGGGGTGGTGGAGTGTGTGATACATGTATAGAAGTATATAGACATATATTCTATAACATATGTACTATATGTACATACATGGTACCTCCAAAATCTTACTGTACTTTTAAGCTTTAATAAGTTTTAAGCTTAAAACTGCATTAAGACTTTTTAGACATCTTGTATATATAATTACTGCCACAAAGCAAATGGAAAGAATGCTAAAAACACACAACTGAATGCTATGTGATTGTAATGGCCAAAGCTGACCCTGAAGAATAGATGAAAAGGTATGCCTTCATTTTCTTTGCAAAGGTGGAGTGCTATGGGTGTAGAATACTGCAAATAATATCAGATATTATGTGTTTATTAACTTTGTTGAATTGCTTTTTTTCCTTCTTATTTTTGTTCTTTGTTACAAGAGAAGATTCTCTGGAGAAAGAAGGAAGGAATAGATTTAGTAATGAGACCAAAATCTGTTAATCTTTTTATTAAAAGTCACATTAATTTAGTCCTTTAAGGTGTCTGTTGCTTTCTTGATGATAACCATGTGACACAGGAAACGCAAGTATTATTTATCCTAATTCCTTTTGGTTCCAGACCTTTGGTTTGATGTGGGAAATTCCCTGTGCAGAATCTTCCTCCACATTTGAAAATATAGGCTTTACACCACTTAAAATCTTAGAGAGTTACCTGGGGCAATGAAAAGTTAAGTGACTTGCCCATGGTTATTCAGTCAGTATATGTCAGCGTCAGGATGACTAGAACCCAGATGTTCTTGATTCTAAAACCAGTCTTCTGTCCATTATCCCTGTGATGCTTCTTCATATGTTTTTCATCTTACAGAGAAGGAACCTAAGTCTCAGAAAGATTAAGTTATTTGTTTGGTATAACATGACCGGTAAATTTTGGAGAGAGGATGTAAAGTGCTTTGTAGGTCACAAAACATGTTTAAGTTTTTAATTGCTATAATTATTTTACCACAGTATTTCCCCAATCTGGCTTCCTGATGGGTAGACATTTTCAAAAAATGCAGATTATGTGGGTTATGGGCTAAAATTTCTTTTTATTTAAATGGAAAGTCTTCTTCTAAGAGACTACTCTTAAAGCAAACCTCTAGGAAAAAACCTCACAAACATATAAACCAAACCAGTGACCTTATTTAAGGTGATTATTGTGCTTTAGATCTAAAAGGGGTATTAGAGATAATTTTGTTATATATTTTATATAAATTTCATTTTAGTTGACCTTTTCAATTAGGTAAAATTTACTTTCTCTTTTTATTATCTCGTTCCTTAAAAAGAAAAGAAAACCTTTGCTACAAATATGTGAAAATAGACAGAACAAATTCCTGCATTGGCCATGTCCAAAAATGTGTCTCCTCTGTCTTGAGTCCATCACCTCTCTATGTTGAAGTAGGTAACATACTTCCTCATTTGTCCTCTGGAATTGGGGTTACTCATTGCATTGATCAGATTTCTTTATGTCTTTCAAAGGTGCTTGACTTCACAATGCTGTTATTGTGC
This sequence comes from Pseudocheirus occidentalis, assembly GCA_028646575.1. Classification (NCBI taxonomy): domain Eukaryota; kingdom Metazoa; phylum Chordata; class Mammalia; order Diprotodontia; family Pseudocheiridae; genus Pseudocheirus; species Pseudocheirus occidentalis. Next base: position 8,264 of record JAQQSW010014575.1, on the reverse strand, counting down.
TAGACAATTTTGTTTCCCCGGTTCTGCTTTCTTTACTCTTTATCAGTTCACATATGTCTTCATTAGTTTCTCTGAAACTTCATCATAGTATTCCATTATACATTGTTCAGTCATTCCACATTTGATGGAGAGTCCCTTACTTAGTTTCTAGTTCTTTGCCACTGCAAAAAGAGCTGCTACTAATATTTTTGTCCTATGGGTTCTTTTCCTGTTTCTTTCATCTCTTTGGGTTTTCTTCCTAGTATTGAGTCAAAGAGTTTGCTCAGTTTAATGGCTTTTGAATATAGTTCCAAATTGCTTTCCAGAATGGCTGGACCAAATTCCAGTTCTACCAACAGTGCATGAATGTACCTGTTTTCCTGTCATCCTTACAACATTAGTTATTTTCTTCTTTTGTCATCTTTCCCAGTGTACTGTGTATGAAGTGGAACGTATGAAGGGAAGGGGAAGAGAAGAAGCTTTTCTATATGCTTATGTGCCAAACACTATGCAAAGTGCATTGCACATTTTAGTTCATTAAATCCTCACAATAGCCTGGGACACAGGTACTACGAGCTGTCTAAATTTGCCTTTTTTCTAATTATTAGTGATATGAATTTTTTGTTTGTTTGCTTGTTTTGAACATGGCTATTGATAATTTGAGGCAATTAGGTGGCTCAGTGGATAGAGTGCTGAACCAGGAATTAGGAAGAACTGAGTTCAAATCTGGTTTTAGATGTGAATTAACTGTGTGAGCCTGGACAAGTCACTTAACCTCTATTTACCTTAATCCACTAGAGAAGAAAATGTCAAACCACTCCAGTATCTTTGTTAGAAAACCCCATGGACAATATTATCATATGGTCCACGAGGTCACCAATAGTCAGACTCAACGGAACTACTGAAGAACAACAACAACAATTGGTAACTTGGACATCTTCTTTCAAAAACTGCCTGTTCATGTTCTTGGACCACTGATGACTAGCTCTTATTCTTACAAATTTGAATCAATTCTTTATTTATTTTGGGTATGAGATATTTATCAGAGGAACTTGTTGCAAAGACTTTAGAAATCATTTTGTCCAACCCTCTCATTTTATAGATGAGGAAACTAAAGGATATTGATGTCAAATGCCTGGTCCAAAATATATAGAACAAAAGTCTGCATTGCTTTACCATTCAGTATGAAATGTCTGTGTATTTTGATAAATACATTTTAGAAATTATTTGCTACATTCATTTACATGCTCTTAATTAAATTCAACAAACTTTTATTAAATACCTTCTATATGCAAGGCATTGCTCTAGCTGCTGGATATACAGAGATGTGAAGTACTCTTTAAACCTGAGGAATTTATTGTACTAGGAGGATGCCCAAACAATAAAATTCAAAGTTTGGTCCTTTTTTTTAATAGGGCAGAGGTACTTGTGATTTCATTGATGTAGTAACGAAGGTTCAACAACATATTGGCTTAGAGAGTTGTCTGGGGCAGAGAGATTGTGACACATTCAGGGATCACACAGCCAGTTGAACTTGAACACAGATCTTCCTGATGCCTGGGTTGACTTTCAATCCATTAGAGCTCTGCTACTTTTCACATGGGGGAAGCCACCAAGTTTTTGTTTTTTTAAAATGGGGTGTTCAGGGAGGAGCAGCACATCTGACGTGAAGGCTTTCCAAGCCCTTTTCAAGGTTGCTCATCCATCTTCACCCAAGTCTCACCTGTGACTCTAAGAAGCTGCAGCTTGCAGAACAGCTACCCCCTGGGTTAAACCAGAGTAATCAATGAGCTTCAAACCCATCAGTGAGTCAGGGGAGGTGTAGTGCCAATGCAATTTTTACAACAACCACAATCACAATAAAGACTGTGACTATAAATATCACATGATATTTGATTGCAAAATATACCAGATTCTCCAGGTACAGGACAGAACTGAAGCATTTATTTAGACACCAAAAAAACAAATATCAGAACTAGTAAGGCAATTCCATCATAGTACCAAAGGAATTCAAGAGCCATAATAATTCTGAGAGCCACGGCATCCTTCAGCCTTCCCACAAATCAGTAGAAGATCAGCATTTACTCACGAGCCTGACTTCTTGCCTGAGCATCCTCTCTCCCCACTGTCTTGCCATCTCTGACTACCAGCTTCCTGTGGGCTATGCTTCCCTTCAGCAAATTCCCTCCATCAAAGGTTCCACGTGATTACATTCAGCCTATTAGGGGGCAGAGTTCGCTTTCAAAGCAGGGGAGGTCTTCAAACTCCCCCCTGGGGGCAGGGAAGATCTTCAAATTCCCTTTCTTATTATAGGGGGTGTCTATCCCAAGTATGTGAACACTTCCCTGAGAGGAATGGACAGATTCGATCACTTTGTTCTAACAATCATGAAGGCGACTGAAGCAGGAGCAGTGGAACCCTTAGAGTTTGTTTAGGCATCAAAGACACCATGGTCATCTGCTGTATCCTGGGCCATTACTGGTTTTCTTGACTTTTGTCTTGTCACTGGACTTTGATGACTCTGGAAAGGAGTGAGGCTGATGACTTTGAACAACTCTGCTTCACTTAAATCCAATTCACTCACAAATCAAGAAATCACCCATCGTTGTCCACTATTTTACTATTGGTCTTCTTTGAAAATGAAGGGGGAACACCACCTTTCACATAGCAGCTCCTGGTACAGTGGACCTCTGCTAGGGCTGAAGTCTGAAGGATGGTCAAGTCCAGCCTCAGACACTAGCCATGTGGCTTGGGCAAGGCACCTCACCTTTGTTTGCTGTGGTTTCTTCATCCAGGTAAAGCATCTTTACTCACTGTGAAGGTTAAATGAGATAATGATTGTGAAGCACTGAGAACAGTGCATGGCAAATGGCAAACATTATGTAAACATTAGTTATTGTTATTACATACACAGTTATACAAAACAATTTCAAAAGAGAGAGGGAATATTTCCTGTAGGAGAGAGAGTTGTACTATGGAAAACTTTAAACATCCTGTCCTATCCTAGACGCAATAGGGATCCATATAAGATTTTTGAATAGGAGGGAAATGGGCAGATCTTGATTTTAGGAAAATAGGGGATGAATTATAGAGGAAAGCAACTGGAAGTAGAGAGGCCAATTTGGAGCCTCTTCGAATGGTAATATTCCTGGCTAAACTGTTTTCTAGGAGTTAAGGTACTTTGGGAACACTAAGGCACCATTTAGAAAAATATTACTCTGACAATCCATCAGCCACCATTTATTGTTCTTGATATTTTGTAATTATATGCCAGTACATAAATATGTGTACTAATAGTACAAAGACAAAATGAATCATTCCAAGCCCCCAAGAAATTTCTTACTCTACTGAGGGAAAACAACATGTACAAATACATGTAAACACAAAATAAATACAAAGAAAATTCAAGGTACAGACAGTTTTTATTTTATGTGAGTTTGCATTAAGCAAATTCAACATCACTTAAAGAATTCTGAAAGATACCCTTATTTTAAAAAGTAAAGCACCTATGTTAACGTTATTGTATAGTACTGTACTCTCTCCACTTCTGTCCCTCGACTTGGTACTTCCTAGCCTCTCACTCCCCTTAACCCATCCAAAAAAAAAAACCCAAAAAGAAACCCTCTAAGTGAAAGCAGAAGAATGAATGCACAGAGAGACCACCATGGCTACCATGGGAAGGGGACTTTACTTGAGACCTCCAGTGCCAAAAGGCACTTTGTTCTTCTTTCTCTGTCCCCAGTCTTAACATGTCCTTGAACTGTGTAGGAGCCCCCTCCATCCACTAGCTTGTGAAGCTTCCTTCCTGCCACTCTTTCTCTCTTTACCCCCTTTTTCCCTTCTCCAAGTCCTCGGGCAAAATTGTTTCGTATGGAGGTCTGCAGAACTGAATGATCCACTTTTTTCAAGTGAGAATTGTCTGTAACTTCCAGGTGGAGCTATATAGGTCCATTGGGAGGGATGAGGGAGGGACTCATGTTGGATCTGGTTCTTGAGCTGAGCTTCGAAGGGATCTAGGGCTTCTGAATGGAGAGATGAGAAGGGAACATGTATTGTCATGGGGAAACATTGCATAAAGCACAGTGCAAGAGATGGATCTTGTGTGTGAAGTACTACATACATCAATTTGACTAAAGCACAGTTAGGGACCCGTTACAGCTGTCTGGGTGAGAGGTTGTGAGGACCTAACCTTGGCAAGGTATTCATGACAGGGGAGGATATGAGGTTCTGTGTTGGTAGACTAGAGTAGATGGGGAATGAAAGGGAATGAGGAACTAAGAATAACTTAGATGCTGGGAACCTGGATAATTGGAAGAATGTTTTGTCAATTCAAATAATGAAAAGATGAGTGAGATTTTCTGGGGGGAGGAACTAGGGTGGGTGGCTTGGGAGAGGACGGTGAATTCTGTGTTGGACATGTTGAATTTAAAATGCTGTGGTCCCACAGACATTTGTTGGTGTCATTCTGGAGCTCATATAAGAACTGAATATATAGTTCTGAGAGTTGTTTACATGGAGAAAAAAATTGAAACCAAGGAAGCCATCAGGACAGAGTTACAGTTATGGTTGGACATGCCTGATCATCCAGTAAAGGAGACTGAGAAGGAATGATCAGATAGGTAGGAAGAAATGCAAGGAATCAGAGACCGACACACACACACAGAGGTCAACATGAATGATTGAGAAAAGACTTTGTAGGCAGCTAGGTGGTGCAAGAAATAGAGCACGGGTCCTGGAGTCAGGAGGACCTGAGTTCAAATCCGGCCTCAGACACTTGACACACTTACTAGCCGGGTGACCTTGGGCAAGTCACTTAACCCCAATGACCCTGCCCTCCCCCCTCCAAAAAGAAAAAGAAAAGACTGATCAGATTTGGCAGTTAGGAGATCCTTGATATCTTTGGAGAGAGTAGTATCACATGAGTCAGGAGATCTAAAGCCAGATTGAGTAAAGAGTGAAAGGCAACCAGAACAGTCAGCCTCTTCTGAGCTTGTCCGGGACAGGGAGGGGAGGCATGAACAAGAGTCTGCAGGGAGAGTAGAGCCAAGTGAGAGTCTTTGCTTGTTTTCTAGTATGGGGGCATGTTCCTAGGGAGCAGGGAGAAGCCTGGCGGATGGGAAGAGGTGGAAGAGGAGCAGAGAGAGGGCTATTTCAGAGACCATCCGCCGGAGGGAGGTGGGATGGAGGGTACTAAGTGCAAACAGAGAGCGTTCATGGTCTCCAGGAGAAGACGACTCTGCGGCAGGCTCCGGCAAAGGCAGGGCAGTGCTGTGGATAGAGCGCTAGGGCATAGAGTCAGGAAGACTTATTTTTCCAGACTTCAAATCTGGCCTCAGCTGTGTGACTCTGGCCTAGGCACTAACCCTGTTTTCCTCAGTTCCTCATGTATAAAACAGGCCAGAGAAGGAAATGGCAAACCACTCTAGTATTTCCCAAATGGGGTCAGAGAGAGTCAGAAAAAACTGAAAAGAAACTGAACAGGTAAAAGAAGCACGGGATAGTGGAAAGAACCCTGAAGTGTTAGCCCCGTGTTTGAGTCCTGCCTATGCTTCTTACCATCTGTGTGGCCTTAGGAAAGCCATTTTGCTTTTTCAGGGCCTGATTTTCCCAGATTGTAAAACGAGTAGTTGCAATGAGATGATTTCCAACGTCGCTTCCATTCCTAAGCTCTGGAAGAAGCTCCGCCGCCTACTCAAAGAATGAACAGAGTACATCCAAGGGCCTACCCTACACGCAGGAGCATCACTTCCTGTCTTAAAAATGTGCGGAGAAGTTATGATGTTTTAATAATGTGAGCCTTCACCTCAGAGTCCAGCTATTAAATCACAACTGTGAGAGAAGGTGAGATGCCAAAGATTTTGGAAAGAATATCAGGTTTATAAATGACTGGTGGGAGAATTAGTAAGTTTATATAAATTATTACTCAGCATTAACGAATCTAGGTTCATGTCCACAAAATATCATTCATGTGATGCAGAGATGATTCACTGAGAAGAATGATTGGTTCCCTTAGCTTGTAGGGCAAGACGCTGGCATCAATAACTTGACAATTCTGCAGAGCAGGAGGCGGGCCAAACTTTGCAAAATTCCTTGGGAAAATGCAACCATTTCAAAGCTACTTCTTTAGTCTATACTCTGGAGATGTGCTCTGCCAACATTCCTGGGCATCCTGGCCTTACCCAATGAGGTCCATTGGTGTAGAGATGATACAATTATTATTTTATTTGTTATAGTTACTGCCACTGCTGCAATTCTTAACAGAACATTGAGACAACTATTTTGATAATTTAGGTTTATTAACCACCCAAATTATAATCTTTTGGCTGTAATCTTCCACTTCCACTGAGCCTGGGGACCCAGAGAAACTCTTGAAAAGACATAAAAATGACATAATAGCCTATATTGTCCAACTATAAACAATTGCATCAATACTAATAATATGTAGGTGGCCATTATGACACTACATACTTGTCTATGCTTACTGCCATTTCCTAGGGATTATTAACCTGGGGTACGCAGAAGGAAGGGAATCTAGGTGGCATAGTGGATAGAGGGCCAGGCCTAGAGTTAGGAAGACTCATCTTCCTGAGTTCAAATTTGACCTCAGACACTTACTGGCTATATGATCCTGGGCTAGTCATTTAACCTTATATACATCAGTTTCTTCAATGTGTAAAATGAGCTGGAGAAGAAATGGCAAAACACTCCAATATCTTTACCAAGAAAACCCATGAAGAGTTGGGCATGACTGAAATGACTGAACAACAAAAATGTGGAAGGATCTACAGATAGCGTTTAGGAAATCTGTGAACTGGATTGGAAAAAAAAATCAACAACAAAACACAAACCACATGCTCGTTTCAATATAATTGGTTTCTTTTGTAATTCTGCATATTTTGTTTTATACATTTAAAAGCATTATCCTAGAAAGGGGTTGATAGACCCCTTGCCAAAAAAGGTTCATCACAAAATAAAGGTTATAAATCTCTGCCGTGGAGATGGAAGGGATCTCCACCTCAAGTGTCATTTAGTTCAATCTCTACCCAAATCATAAATCCCATTCACAAAATTTCCAACACATGGCTTTGCAGCTTCTGTTTGAAAATCTGCAATGATGAAGAATTCACTATCCCAAAAAGCAGCCTGGTTCAATTTTGGGCAGATGTAATTGTTGGAAAGTTTTCCCCTCCTTTATGCTGAATGTGAAATCCACATCCCCGTGACCTCAATCTTATGGTCTGAGTTCTTTTAGGGAGAAGCAGAACAAGTCCAATTTTACTGCTACATTACAACTATTTCAGTATTGGGAGACACCTATCCTGTCCCCTCTATGTCTTTTCCAGGCTAAATATCACCAAGTCCTTCAGTTGATTCTCAGAGGACATGGTTTCAAGTATCATTTTCTAGTCATGTTTCCATAATCCTATTAATGTACAGTTGACTTTTTCAACCTAAATGAAGGAATTTACATTTATTCATATGATTTACCTCATTGGAGATCTGAAGCTGTTTCATTTCTGTTTTGAGCCTAGTAAAATTACTTATGCAATAATTATCGACACCATTTGAATCATAGATTTGTAGACTTTGAGGGTCTTAGAAATTATCTATTTCAATGACCTAATTTTATAGATGTATAGTTGCTCAGGGTTACAGAGATTATTGACAGCAATGCCCCCGTCTTTGTAGGAAACACCTATAGGCTTCAGCAAGGTAATGTGGCCGAACATTGCTTTATATCCAGTGGAGGTTAACAAATGCTTGTTGAAGCTGCTGCTCCATGATTGTTGTAAATGGGTTTCTTGCAGAGGTGTGCTCAATATTCCATGTGAGTGTTTATACCTCAGAAATTGCCCACCACTACAAATCAGGACTTGATTTACTGTTTTTGTTGATTGTTTAGACCTAAGAAAGTGACCGAAACACTGTTAATAATGCAGTTTAAACTTAAAAGTATGTCATATCTATATCTATATCCATATATATATATACATATGTATCTCTCTCTCTCTTTCTTTCTCTCTCTCTCTCTCTCTATCTGTACACATGTATGTTGTAGGAGGTTGTTAAACATTTACCAGAATATCCATGCTTTCCTGATCCTAGTGGTCAAGGAGCCATCACTATAGAGTAACTTGAATTATATTTTAAAAATGTTTCTTTATAGAGGTCTTTCTAAGACCTGTATTAATTGCCAAGTTTTAATTAGCTTGTCAAAAAATTCAATCAAATATTTAGTGCTTCTAAGGGCCATAAAAAATGCCTTGAGATAACAGGATCTGACT
>JAQQSW010014574.1:0-12078 GCA_028646575.1 Pseudocheirus occidentalis | reverse complement strand
AGGAAGAGGAAGAAGAAGAGAAGGAGGAAAAAAGGAGGAGGAGGAGGAGGAAGAGAAGAAGAAGAAGAAGGAGAAAGAGGAGGAGGAGAAGGAGGAAGAAGAAGAAGAGGAGGAGGAGGAAGAGGAGGAAGAGGAGGAGGAGGAGGAAGAAAGAAGAAAGAGGAGGAGGAGGAGAGGGAGGAGGAGGAGGAGAGGGAGGAGGAGGAGGAGAGGGAGAAGGAGGAGGAGGTGGGGAGGAGGAGGAGGAAGAGGAGAACTCTAACAGGGCAGCATGATTGGGTAGGATCTGGAGAAAACAAGCAAGCACTGGGGAGCCAAGGATCTAAGGTGAACAATTAGTGCCCTCATATGTATTCACAGAATCATATACACAGAGATAACAGGGATCCTAGAGGGCATTGCTCTCATTTTACAGAGGCCCAGAAAGGCTATGTCAGTTGTGGGTTCCAGTCCAGCTCTAGGACCAGTGGTTTTTTGTTCTTGTTTTCTGCAGTGCTATGTCAGGGTGCCCTCACAGAGATTTCATCTCGTCCTTTCTCCTCCTTTCCTCCTCTTTTTCTGTCTAATTATCATAGAAGTTTCTTTTTTCTAGGGAGCTCAGTCTTATCTTGAACCCTAAACACAAGAGTTTTCATATATTGTCCTAAATAAATGTCTGTTATATTGGATTGAATCTAAGGGACTGAATTCAATGAACATTAATTAAACACCAACTATGCGCAAGGCTACTCTTTCACCCGTGGAACTTACTCCAAAGAAGAAATCAGAAAGCTCTAATAGACCCTCAGAGTTGCCTTACTGCATCCCAGGACCTAAGTATTGACGAACCTGAGGATTTGAAGAGAAAAGAAATGAAATCTTCTCTGCCCTCAAGGGATTTACAATCTACATTTCCAGGAGCAACACTGGCTCATTCACCTTCACTTGGCTTCTCCCGCCTTCTTCTTATCACCACTGGCTTGGAATGGAAGACCTGGTTTCCAGGCCTACTCTGTTGCTTAGACAAAAGCCCAATCATTCCATCGATTAATGAGTATTCATTAAACATTTATTAATACACCAGACATTGTGCTAAACAATGAGAATACAAAGAAAGGCCAAAAAAAAAAATAATAACCAGCCAAACCTAGTCCCTGCTCTCAGTGAGCTCACAGTTTAATGGGGGTGTCAACACACCAGCAATTAGCTACAAATAAGAGATCGACAGAATAAATTAAAACTAGTCATTAGAAGGTACTAGGAATTAAAGAGGACCAGGAAAGCCTCCTTGTAGAAGGTGGGATTTTGGCTGAAGTTTGAAGGAAACCAGAGAAGCCAGAAGGCAGAGAGGAGTGAGTGCATTCCAGTCCTAGAGTCAGCCAGCAAACATGCCTGGGGTTGGAAGATGAAGAAGGAACAGCCAGGAGGCCAGGGCTACCAGATCATGGACAGAACAAAAGGAAAGGGCTCACCTGCTAACAGTAGAGAAAGCACACACGTGTAATTTAAGATATATTCACAGAATCACAGCCTCTAAATTATTTACAATTTGTCTTTTTTAAAAAATGTATATTCACTGTACAAAACAGAAAGAAATCTCTTAGTTTCAATGTCCCCTGCTGGTGGGACAATCATTTCTTATCGTGTTTCCCTAGTCAAAACAAGTCAAATGGTTTGGGGGTAAATTAGTTTCAAGTTTTGAATGCCTGAAGCGTCTGAATTTCTCTGATTAGAAAATTAAAGCAAGAGAGATTTATCATTTACCCAGGACTACCCAATTATAAGAAATTAGATATTTTTTTTAAATTTAAGCTGACTTTACTGTGTTCCAGGCACTGTACTACATGCTTTACAATTATTATACCATTTAGTTCTCATAACAACCCTGGGAAGTAGGAGCATATCTCCATTTTACAAATGAGGAAATTGAGGAAAACAGAAGTTAAGTGACTTGCCCAGGGTCATAAAGCTAACAAGTATCTGATTCCAGATAGGAAGGAGCTCAGGTCTTCCTGACTCCAGACCCAGTGTCCTAGTCACTGCCTGACCTATCTGTCCTGAAATTAAGACTATGCCTTGTTAGAAAAAATTGTCATCCTTCCTTGAAATCCAGATCTTATACGGTCTCATATTTGCAGGCAACATTGTGAGTCACACATCCATGGTGACCCTAGAGAATTCCTACTCCAGTACCAACACAAGTTTTCTTTGCATGGGTCTGTTTCCTCAAATGGGGTGTTGGACTAATGACCTTCCCATTCTCAGCCCTTCGAACTATGACCTCGCTCAAAACCTCCCAGCCTGTAACTACTATAAAATGTCAGAACTGGAAGGAACTCTGGAGGTCATCTAGTCCAGTGGTTCTCAACCTTCCTAATGCCGCAACCCTTTAATACTGGTATGTGGGCGTATCTGCATGTGGGTAGACCCACCTGGAGATGGATAGAGGAGTGGTGTCTTAGTTCCTAAGACCATCAGAAATAGGTGTTTTCTGATGGTCTTAGGGGATCCCATTCAACCCCCAAAGGGATTGCAACCTATAGGTTGAGAGCCACTGATCTAGTCCAAGCCCAATCAAATTCAACAAATGAGTAAACTGAGTTCCAGGAGGGAAATGGCAAGGTTGTATCTGTGTGACAAGGATGGATTCAATCTCATGTCTCCAGCCTTGAAATGCTCTTCCCACAATGTCAAACAGCCTTGTCCCCTGAGCTCCTCTCTCTCTCACTCCCTACCTTCATGCTTGGGTCACTCGTTTGTCCAGGTCTGTGCGACTGTGTAGCCCACCCTCCATGGGCATCCCCATTAGTCTTTGCTTGATATTCTCACATAAAAGGGATCCATCCTGTGTTCTGTTCCCTCGAGGTCGTTTGGGCTAGCCCTGAAATAAAAGGAGGTGGTATGCAAACATCCACCTTCAATGTTCACTCCCTAGGTCATTTTGAGTAACCCCAGTTCATCTGGCCTCTGTCTGTTTCCTCAGTGGTAAAGAGAAGTGGCTGACAACATGGCCTCTGGTCTAGATGCATGACTGTATGATCCATTTATAAACAATTTTTTAATTTTTTTTTATTTTTGCTTTTTTGGAGGGTAGTTGGGGTTAAGTGACTTGCCCAAGGTCACATGGCTAGTTTTTGTGTTAAGTGTCTGAGGCCATATTTGAACTCAGGTCCTCCTGACTCCAGGGCCGGTGCTCTATTCACTGTGCCACCTAGCCTCCCCCATTTATAAACAATTTGATGCAGGTGTGTTGGTGGGTCAGGTGGGATAGTCTCACCATCCTTCTGGGGTCTTCTGGAGGCTGTTCCCAAGGCCCACTGATTTTACCTTTGCAGCATCTCCCAAGTACACCCCCTTACCTCCTCTGTCAGCACCACCTAGATAGAAACCCTGCTTCCATCCCTCATCACTCATGCCCATGGGTGGGTCTGTCTGCCTCAAGTGTCTCACCATTCCAACCCACCCTCCATTCAGCCAAAAATGAGTGATTTTTGCAGATCATAGGTCCGGTCACAACCCTCCCCACTCATTAAACTTCAGTGGCTCCCTGTTGCCTCCACGATCAAATGCAAAATAATCTGGTTGTATTCCAAGCCCTTCATGACCTGGCTCCCTCTGACATTTCCAGTCTTCTACACCTCTTTCCCCCATGTGTGTTCTGGCATCCAGTGGCACTGGCCCCCTCAGCTGTTCTTCCCTCCTAGACCCTTCTTCTCTCTCCCCTAAGCCTGGAACACTCTCCCTCCCTAACTCCACCCACTGGCCCACCCCCTTCCTCTAAGAACCCCCTTCTGCAGGAAGCTTCCCAACCCCTCATTCCAGAGCCTCTCCTCTGTTAATTACTTCCTATCGATCCTGCCTACAGCTTGCTTTGTATGTATTTCTATATGTTCTCCCCATGAGGTTGCAGGCTCCTAGAGGGCAGGGACTGTCCCTTGTCTCTTTTTGTATCCCCAGGGCTTAGCACATAGCCTGGTAGACAGTAGGTGTTTAATTAATGTTTACTGACTGATTCAAAGGAGTGACACTAATGGAGGGAGCTGGGGGCAGCTGATCAGAGCAGTGGAGGGTTGTTTAGGTAAAGAGGCCCTTCTGTTAGCCCTCAGGACTCAGCTCCCCCGAGTCTTTTTGGATCATCTAATTCCATCTCAGGCCGTCTGATTTCAGGGGTCACGCATGCTTTCTGAAGGCTCAGACTCAGGGAGGTCTGTAGTCCAAAGTTGTTATTCATCCTTCATTCTCAGAGAGGACGAACACACCAAGAAGGGGGTGCCATGACATTGGATTTAAGTGAGGCAGGGCTGTGCAAAGTCACCAGCCTCACTTTCTCCTCTGGAACCATCTGGAGCTAGTGGACCAATATAGATCAGGACGATTGGAGATGGGCCCCTATTGTCCAAAGTATTTGGGAGAAAAAGGCAACAGTGTCCCAGATCTGCCACTTATGTTGCCAAAGGGACAAAGCCTAGGGTCATGAGGTCAGTACCCCTAGTCCCAGTCTTGGTGTTGGGGAGAAACAGGGGGGTCATTCCATAGAGGCGCATACTTCACAATTTAACTCTTACTCTCTATATTTACTAAGTCAAAAACTTGGAAAATGGGGGGAGTGACTACTGAATCTCTGAGAAGAGGGTTCTTGCTTCTGAGAGACACACTGATTGACTGGGAGATAGAGCTCACCCAGAGAATCCCAAAGTGTAGCTCACGAAGGGCCTGGACAGAGATACCCACACAGTGCACAGGTGGTCAAGGAGGGTGTGCACAAAGGCCACTGGGGGCCTTTGGAATTGGGTGCCCAACATGGGGAAAGCACTGCTGGGTTTTCCTGTGGTTCTTATCTGAATCAAGCAGGACCAGGCATTGGGGGCAAAAGCCAAAGGAGCTCAGAGCTGAGGTATAGGTCAAGGTTCAAGACTCGAGCTACCCCATGGTAGGGAGAACGACATTTTCACAAACCAGCCACTCACAATGATACAAATATTTGTCTTAAATATAACCATTGATTTAGCATAAGATGATGAAAATAATAACACAACAGGAACTCATGTACTAAAGGAACTATTACAGTAATAACTAGATCACAAGCCACACAAAGACCTGGGCTACGCTTTCCCACCGATGGAGGAGGCTGTCAGCTGAACCAGCAGTTCTCAACTGAAAGGGCCTCAGTGCTACTTCTCTCCTATGCCGTTCAAGAGCAGACACTCTGCTTTACGATCAGCCAGACTGGGCAGAACTGTGAAATATCACATAGCACATCAGCTTCTGACCCAGGAAAGCTATAGAGTATAGAGTAATACAATGACTGGGGGGCTCTGGGAGGTTGGGAGGGGCCAATGACTGTTTTCTAAACTAAAAATCAGCCAAAGAAAGGCTACCCTCATGAGAAAACTAATGTAGGAGAAGTGTCAAACATCCTACCAGCAGCACTCCAAGCAGAGAAAACTAGATTAAAATGTAATTGGACAACAGTTAAATTAAAATGCAATTTGTTGTTCAGTCATTTCAGTCATGTCCAACTCTTCATGACTCCATTTGGGGTTTTCTTGGCTGAGATACTGGAGTGGTTTGCCATTTCTTTCTCTGGCTCATTTTACAAATGAGGAAACTGAGGCAAACAGGGCCCAGCAGCTTGCTCGGGGTCACATAACTAATAACTGTCTGAGGCCAGATTTGGACTCAGGAAGATGGGAGGGAACCTGGGAGGGAAGAGTGTAAGGGAGGAAAGTCCATGTGCCTGGGGCCATCAATCCATTCAGGAACATCCACAAAAAAAGGCATTTGCTTGTCCCCTGTCTCCTATTGGGCAAATCCTCTCCTTGTCTATTTTTCAGCTGACTTACTTATTAGCTCTTTCAACTTCCAATAACCCTTAAAAGGGTCTGGGTATCAGATCTCTTGGGTAGCCAGATGGCACAGTGAATAGAATGCCAGTCCTGGAGTCAGGAAGACTCATCTTCCTAAGTTCAAATGTGGCCACGGACAACTTCCTAACTACGTGACCCTGGTCAAGTCAATTCACCCTATTTACCTCAATTTTCTCACCTAGAGAAGGAAATGGCGAACCAGTCCAGGATCTTTGCCAAGAAAACTCCCAGTGGGGTCACGAAGAGTCCCCATTACAACTGGAGCAACAGAGTAGCAGCAAAACAAAGCAGATCTCTCCACCTCGGACAATGGCAAAGTTCATCAGACTGACTATCTCTGGGCACTACAGACCAGTCAGTGAATCAATACACATGTATTAAGTTCAGGCGCTGGGCTAAGCCCTGGACACTGTGCTGAGTATCACCCAGCCAACTAGCAATAGTAGTTAACATTGCTGTAGTACTTACTAAGGGTAGAAACTGGGCTAAGTCCTTTACAGTTACATTGGATCTCACAACCCTGGGAGGTAGGGGCTATTACTATCCCCATTTTAAAGATGGGAAAACTGACACAGAGGTTAAGTGATTTGCCCAGGGTCATACAGCTATTAATCACCCGAATCAGAATTTGAACTCAGGTCTCTCTGACTCCAGACCCAGGGCTCTATCCACTGGGCCACTGACCTACCCCACAAACTTCACTTACTATGATACTGTACTGCCCAATCAAATTGTAGCAAACAGAGCTCACTACAAAACAACTCGAATCGAGCCACCCTCTCCAGGTCTTCACTCTCCAGGTTTTCTGCATTGCTTTCCATAAAACAAAGCCACTAGATAACCCATCTCCTTCTCAAACCAGAGAGGAGAGCAAGGGGCAAAAGGTACTACTGAGAGCTCTCTAGCCCTGGAGTCAAGGGGCCTTGAGTTCAAATCCAGTCAAAGACACTTACGAGCTGTGTGACTCTTGGCAAGTCACTTAACCCGAAGAAGAAGAAGAAGAAGAAGAAGAAGAAGAAGAAGAAGAAGAAGAAGAAGAAGAAGAAGAAGAAGAAGAAGAAGAAGAAGAAGAGGAGGAAGAGGAGGAGGAGGAGGAGGAGGAGATGATGATGATGATGATGATTCTAGGAGTGAAGCTCTTGTCAATTTAGGTTGAACCTCTTTCCAACCGATCAGTAATCCCATAGCTGAAACCTTCTGCTGGCTTCTTCACCCTCCAACAGAGCTCCTTTGGAACCTCAGCTGTTGACTTGGTCTTCTTTTGCTGGGGTCTTTATTCTTTGGCCTCAGCCTTCTATTTCTTACAAGGGCTTAGCTTAGGGCCCCCTGGAACTCGGCAGCTCACCTTTCATTTAAACCTCACCAGATTTCCCCCCTGAAATCTGTAGGCCTTATTCAGTCATACCTAGGTCTATTGTCAGCTTTATGATTGCTCATTTTGTAGCTTTACCCATGCCAATAAGCTGAGGGGCCAGAATATCCTGTGGCAACCCTACGCTCTGTGTTTGTGTGTTATTTTGTGTCTTGAAACTTTGTTTCTCTATAATGTAAAAGCATAAACTTTCTTTTTAGATTTTCCAGAAATATTAAGGAATACTATTTCTCCAGCCTAAAATCCTTTCCCTTTGGGAAAATGGGTAGAATAAAAGCTAAGGCCTTTCTTAGGAAAAAAGGCTTAACGGTGATAAGCAAACTTTAATTTAAATAAGATCGGTTCTCCCCACCCAGCCTTTAAGGTTAAGATAATGCTCCCGGGAAGGAAGGGAAGGAATCTTGGGGGGGAATGGTCCTAGAAGGAAATGAGGAGCTTTGGAATGTTATCCCCAACTGGATTTTAACATAATATGATCATCCTTATTCAAGATTCTTATAAACCTTACCTCAAGTTGCCTCGGGGCAAAGTCATATCGGAAGACAAGAAGGCCTCTACCAGTTTGGACATCTCTCTCTCCAGCCTAGAAATGGCATGGACATCAATTAATGTTAAATTAAATAAAATTGTTTCTGGCAGAAGAGCCTATATTTCAGAGTACATTATTAATGTTAGCATCTTCTCTTTGACAGTCAATGGGGAGTTTATTTGCATTTTGACACTTATAATAAGAAACCAGCATGGGCCTAGGACTGTTTGTCTTTGAAAGACTTCCACAGCTGGTGGTTTCGTTGGCTGCTATCCTTCCTTCTTAAACAGGACCAAAATGATATTACTATGTTGGGGGTCAAGGTACAGTGTATCCAGCTCTAGCTGATGGGACCATTAGGAGCTTGGAGCTCTACTGACAGGTGTGGCACAGGTGATCCGTAGACTGTCATAACCAACTAAAGAGAGTCAAGGACGGCGCTTACGGGGTGTTCGGCTCCTCTGGGGTGAGGTCTGCCTGGCCCCCTTTGGTCTCTACCTTCACCCAATTCTCACCCTGTGGCTCGAAGAATCTGTAGCACACACTAAGGCCATACCTTGATAAACCAGCTTTACAGAGGGGCTAAACCAGGTTGAGGGTACCCTTCAGGCTTCAGACCCATCATTGAGGTAGGGTGATGTCTGCCCCAAGCATGTGAAGACTTCTGCCATGATCAGAGCAATTTGTTCCAACAGCCGTGTAAGTGGCTGGAGCAGGTGCCGGGGAGCGATTAGCACTTGGTCAGACTTTGAAGATGTGATGTTTGGTATTTTCCACTGTTTCGTGGTTTGTTTTAGTATCTATCAGACTGTTCTGTGTTTAGAGATAACAGAGGCCTAAGGGGGTGACTCATATTGAAATGCTTATAATTCTATATAACAACTATATATGGGCCAGGGATATGTTTCCACAGTATCACAAAGATCCCCCTAGAAGGCTTCAGAGATCCTTCTGGCCATTTTAAAGTACTTGGCCAAAACTGGTCAAGGGACCCTGACTGTCTATGAATGTCTGGTTGGCATCTGGGTCAAGGATCATCAGCACTGGGAAAAAAAAAGCTAGAGATGCCTCTGTGCTCACCAAAAAGACCAAGTTCGCTCCTCTAGGTTAGAGCTGACCTCAGAATCACGGGAGGCAGCAAGGTCCTCCACAATGGAGGTGAGCTCTTACCTGAGGGTACAACTTGGGGAAAGTTACAGGGCTAGGGAAGAGTCTTTAAAAATGTCTGTCCTACAAAAGCCAGCATGTCTCTCTCCCCCACTAGAGAAAGGAAATATGCCAACTTTTGGACAAAGTGATTTGGCCAGTTTTTAAAAAAAGAATCCTTGCTTAATTTAAAATGAGTGTACTTTATGGATTTCCGGTTAGGTGAAAGAATGTTGTTAGCAAAAGCAATATTTGTCTCTGTCTTTGCTGTGAGTTCTTGCTGCTGGCTGTGAGCTCTTCAATGGCAGGGGCAGCTTTTTGCCCCTTTCTGTATCCCTAGTACTTAGAACGATGCCTATAGTTGTTATATAGAATGCTGATTGAGTGATTGACTGGGGAGGAGGGAAGGTGCTCAGTGCATAAACAGAATTGAAGTCAGTTTAAAAGTTTTTTCTCCAGTAACTCCAAAAGAAAAAAGTGGATTTTTTTGGTTTGAGATTAGAAACCAATCCTGCTCCGGTGTTTAAAAACCACCCAGCAGCTAACTGCCATCTGAAATTGTCTTTTTTCAGACTCTCCTTGAGCAAAGGAGTCTTTAGGTGAGGAGAGGCCAGTAAAATAACAAAGGGAAAGGGTCAGCCTGGCTCCAATAGGATTCTCTGAATGGCTTTGTTGTTCAGTCATTTCAGTGTATCTGACTCTTCCTGACCCCATTGGGGGTTTTCTTGGCAGAGACGCTGGAGGGGTTTTGCCATATCCTTCACCAGCTCATTTGACAGATGAGGAAGCTGAAGCCAAGAGGGTTAAGTGACTTGCCCCGGGTCACACAGCTAGTAAGTGTCTGAGGTCAAATTTGAACTCAGGAAGATTAACTCCAGGGCCAGCACTTTCTCTACTGCGCCACCTAGCGCCTCCTGAATGACTTGGTAGGGTATAATTGCCTAGGTAAATCAGAACAAAATTACCCAAAAGGAATTAAGCCTATGCAACCTATTTCCAAGTTCTTAAGGAAAGAAATGGGAAATATTTGACACTGCCTGGAGACAGGGAGATGGTCTAGTGGCTACAGCACTGGACCTGGAGTCAGGAAAGACCTTTGTTCAAATCTCTTCTCAGATTCTTTCTGGCTGTGTGACCCTGGGCAAGTCACTTCCCTCCTCCCAGTCAACTGTAAAATGGGGATGATGATAGCCCCTACCTGCAAGGGTTGTTGTAAAATAAGTGGATATATAAAACCTCTCTACTACTATGGGGCAACCTCGAAGTTTTGACCCTAAAAAGCACACTTTTGCAGTGAATTTGAAATACTGAAGAAAAGTATGCTAATTTGCAAAAGTCAATGGAACAAAAAGAAATCAGATATGAAAACAATTTGAAACATGATTTGAAAGCAAAGAGATAGAAGATCAAAGCGATTAATAGTATCAGAAAATGAAAAACTGATCAATACAAAAAAGCAATGTCATTCCAGCATTTTGCAGAAATCAGTTTTGGTGAATCAGTTAGGGAAAAAATAAGTGAATTAAAAAGAAAATTGAGATATAGTTTATACTGACATGAAGGAGACTTAAAGTGCAACTAAAAGGCAATGAGAAGTTTATATATAATGATGTTAATCAAAGTAAAAAGAAAATTCTGGAAACGCCCCTGCACCCAGTCAGGGAGATGAACTCATCTGGAACCAGATACTTATCTGCCATTTTGGATTCCCCGACAGAAGGAAAGGGAATGAGTAATTTGTCACTTAAAGAAAACCTAATACGAGGCCCTCATTTTTGCCAGCCACGAAAATAGCCGGTAAGGGTCAGCTCCAAAGAAATGGGGAAAAAAAGTAAAGCGCCAACCCAGGATTTTGGAAAGTAGCAACACAGGTTTAAGAGAGTTTTAGATCTCATTGAAATAAAAGGGTAACAGGCCTGTAAAGCTGGAGGGAGGCCCATTTCCTCCTTATGGAGTAGGATTTAGTTTTTGTTAATAATTTCCAAGCTTGATTTCACAGATTCTGGGATTCTTGAGGATGTGGAAAAATAACTGGAATCACGTAGCATGCTTTAAAATTGAACAGTTTAAAAACTAGATTTGTACTGAATCAAATTAATTGAGCAGGCAGGTGGCACAGTGAATAGAGTGCCAGGACTGCAGTCAGGAAGACTCGTCTTCCCAAGTTCAAATCTGGCCTCAGACACTTACTAGCTGTGTGACCCTGGGCAAGTCACTTAACCCTGATGGCCTCAGTTTCCTCATCTGTAAAAAGCTAGAAAAGGAAATAACAAACCACTCTAGTATCTTTGCCAAGAAAACCCTAAATGGGATTATGAAGAATTGGACACAACCAAAGAAAAAAGTTCATCAGGGGAGGGGAGGCCAAGACGGCTGAATAGTAGAAAGTGATCTCTCCCCTGGCCCCACCATCCTCCAAAAAAACCTCCTAATGATCTCATAAAACTAATTAGACTGAATGTTGACTGGGAAATACAAGAAGTGAGTGAGCATTTTTCCAGTCTAGGTAAGTACAGGGAGACATACAGGGTGGTCTGCAGATGCAGAGGAGAGGGATGTGACCAGAAGCTCGGGGAAGTGCATCTGAGAACTCCCAATCCCATAACAGGGAAAGTGATGATCACTGGCAATCCAAGCCACAAACCCAAAGTGAAGGGTGAAAGGGGCTCTGGGCCCAGGGGCAGCTTTCCAAGGTGAGAACTGACACAGCCCTGGGCTCAAAGGAGCTCTTTCAGAAGCCAACAGCACTCCTGTGACTCCAGCCCTGGCCTGATCCCTCCAGGCAGCAATGGTGGTGCCCCCAATCCAACATCATCCAACATTTGTGTGACTCTGCTTTGATGTACCACAGCACAGTCAGAGCTGGAACCTAACCCTTCCCCACTGGGTCTGCAGTCAAAGACCTGGGCTCAAAGGCTGTCTCTGCCACTGGCTGAAGAAAAGACATCAGTTAAGTGGGGGGGGGGGATGATTTCTAAAGTCCCCTCCAGCACTAAATCCTATGAAACCCCACCACAGACTGCTAGCTAGGGAGCAGACCACAGCTTAATGCACCTTTGCACCCTGCCCAGCACAGGATTGTCTAAACACCAGGTGCTCTGTAGGAGGAAAGAAGAAAAACCCACTTATTGCAGAAAGAAGGAAAACAGGGACCTGAAAAGCAAAGTGTCAAGAAAGGAAGGAAG
>JAQQSW010014573.1:0-12078 GCA_028646575.1 Pseudocheirus occidentalis | reverse complement strand
CTCTTTTTTCATTTGTTTGGATCTCTTTAATAGTATCTTGATTTCTCATAAAGTTATTTGGTTCCATTTCCTCAACTCTAATTTTGAGGAATTGTTCTCTTCAAAAAGCTTTTGAGATCCTTTTTCCATCTGGCAAATTCGACTTTTTAGGGCATTCTTCTCTTCATTGGCTTTTTGGGCCTCTTTTTCATTTGAGTTAATCTATTTTTAAGGTGTTATTGTCTTCAGTCAGATTGTTGACTCTTTCTTCATGATTTTCTTACGTCATTCTCATTTCTCTTCCCAATTTTTCCTACACTTCTCTTATTTGGTTTTCAAAATCCTTCTTAAGCTAATCTATTGCTTGTAGGGAGTCTACACATTTCTTGGAAGCTTTTGGTGTGGGAGTTCTGACTGTGTTTTCTTCCTCCTGTTCCATGCTTTGACCCTTTTTATCTCCCCAAAAAAGGATTCTAGAATTTTATTTCTATTCTTACTTTGCTTCCTTTGCCTGCTCATGTTGCCAGTGAATTACTTGACTTTTTAGGTCTGCTTCCGGATAGGAGAGCTCTGTCCCAAATCATTGGGGTTTTCACATCTACTGGAGCTATTAGGAGGCTGCTACAGCCCCCACCAGCTTTGTCTCACTGAAAATACACCCCAGGACCACCACCCAAGACTATGATCTGGATCTAGGCCACTCAACACAAGAGTACTTAGCCTCTGAATGATTGCTTGGCTCCCCTGCAGTCTGCAGGCTTGGAGCTCTGAAGTAGCCACGTGGAGGTGGCTGCAAGTCTACTGTTTCTGCTGCTTCCTTGCCCTGGAAGTAGTTCAGCGGGACTGCTTTTCTCCCCCCAATTTAGCTGAGTTCCACTGACCTTTCACTTTGTCCTTGTTTCTTATGGCTTGATAATTCTGGAAACTGCCACAGTTTCTGCTGATCCACTCTCCTGAAGGCTTCAGCTGTGGCTTGTTCTGGCTGCCGTGGACCCAAGCCGTGGTTTCAGGCTAGGATGGTTTCAGCTCCCAGCATGCTGTGATGAGCCCTTCCTGTTGAGCTGCCTTCAGAGGGAGATGTGGTTTTCTGTATTTTTGTGTGAGTTCTGGAGCCCTAAACTTTGTTTAGAGTCATATTTTATGGGTATTTGAGGTGACTGTGTGAGAGCTGTTGCTGTTTTCTCGCTTCTATGCTGCCATCTTGGCTCCTCCCACCTTGCATATATTTTGAATGTAATTTTTCTATCTCTTTCTGCTGGATTTGTTGGTACTATATAAAAGTACTTGTAATTCAGGTGAGTTTTCTTTATATACTGCACCACTGCTAAAATTGTTAATTGTTTTAACTTTTGTTTGACTCTTTAGGGTTCTCTAAAATAATGATATTATATACAAAACCAAAATAGCAGTTTTATTTACAAATTGCCTATGCTTTAATGCTTCAATTTCTTTTTCATTTTTATTGTCATAATAATGTTTCTAGCACAGTGTTGAACAATAGTGGTGATAATGGATGTCCAGGCTTTAACCATGGTCTTATGGAAAGGCTTCTTGTTCTTCCTGCTATAGAGAATGCTTGTTCTTGGTTTTAGATGGATACTTTAAACTGTCGTTGTTAAATATTTTTTTCAATCTTGTCTAGCTTTCCATGAGCCCAGTTGTTGGTTTTTAATTTTGTTTTTGTTGTTGTTGTTGTTGTTGTTTTACAGAGATATTAGAATGGTTTGTCATTTTCTTCTGCTCGTCTTACATACGAGGAGTGGAAGCAAGTAGTGTTAAGTGACTTATCCAGTGTCACACAACTAATAAATATTTGAGGCCAAATATGAACTCAGAAAAAATGAGTCTTCCTAACTCCAGGTTCAGCACTCTACCCACTACACTACATACTTGCCCCAACTACTTATCATTTTAACAATAGATCCATTTTTGTTTTTTCTAGTGTTTTTAAGAGAAATAAGCAATGTATTTGGCTAAAGCTTTCTCTTCTATTGAAATAATTTAATGAGTTTTGCAGTTTTTGTAATTGATCTGGTTGATTATGCTTATTATTTTTCTAATAATTAATAAGACCTGCATTCCTGGTATAATTGTAGCTTATTTATAATATAAGACCTTTGGGGTATATTTGTAATAGACTCTTATAATCACCTTTCTAGTATTATATTTAAAACATTTGCACCAATATTCATTAGGAAAAAAAACTGGTCTATGGTTTTCTTTCTCTGTTCTGACTCTTTCTGAATTAGGCATTAAGAGCATATTTGTGTCATAGAAGGACCTTGATAGCACTCTTTTTTCTTAGTTTTTCCAACAACTCATGAAGTATTTGTTAGTTGGCCTTTAAATCTTTCTCAGAATGCACTCATAATTTTGTTTAGTCCTGTCTGATCTCCCTCACCCCACTGCCCCAGGGAGTCATTTACGGCTTGTTCAATTTCTTTATTGTAACTTTGTTGTAAAATTATTGAAGTATTCTTTCTTATTCTATTAATATGGGCAATTAACACACACATACATATATTAGATATTTAATTAATTTAGATTTTCACTCTTATTTGCATATATTTGCACAAAATATCTTCTAATCATAGCTTTAATTTCATTTTCATTGTTAAATTTAAACTTTTCCATTTTGATTCCATTAATTTGGTTCAATTTTTGAATTATTTTAAAAAGATTGTACTTTATTTATTACTTTAATGGAATCATTGCTTTCAGTTTTATTAATCTCTCCATTGATTTTAAATATTTCTTTTTCACTGTTATAGAGTTTTAGTTTTCTTATATTTCTGGTTTTTATAGTTGCATGCCCAATTTGTGGATCTGCTCTTTTTCTGTTTTGTTGATGTAAGCAAATGAAGATATAAATATCCCCATGAACACTGCTTTGGCTGCATCCCACAGATTTTGGTATGTGAATATTTTGCTTTTAAGGAATTGTTTTCTTCTGTATTTTTGTACCTCTTTCATTCAGAAGTTAATTCCCTTGTCATAATACTATTTCATAATTTTCATTTGTCTTTCTAATTTATTCTCTGCCACTATTTGATCTTTTAATACTTTTTGCTCTTTTTAAAAATATGTATTTAGTTGACTGTTATAGGACTTATGTATTTGTTTCTTTTGCTTGTTAGGCTTATGTACAATCTCCATTTTACTTTAAGATGACTTGTAGATGCTTTCAAGTGATTGTCTTCCTTTCTATGTCTTAAAAAATTTTTTTTCTTAATTATATGTAAAAATAATTTTTACCATTCATTTTCCAAAAATTCTGACTTTCATCTGTTCTCTTTGCCCATTCCTCCTTGAGAAGACAAGCAATTTGCTATAGATTATAATGTACAATCATGCTAAACATTTTCATATTAGTTATATTACCAAATAAAATAGACCAAAAAATCCCCCAAACAAACAAACCAAGGAACATAAAGTTTAAAAGGCTTGTTTTGATCTGCATTTAGATTCTATCAGTTCATTCTCTGGATGTGGATAGCATTTTCATCATGAGTCTTTTGTAATTGTCTTAGATCATTGTATTACTGAGAACAGCTAAGTCATCCAAAATTATTTATCATGCAATTGTGCTTTTACTTTATATCATGTCCTCCTGGTTCTGCTCACGTTACTTTGTATCAGTTCAAATAAGTATTCCCACATTTTCCTGAAAGCATCATGCTTATCATTTCTTATGACACAATAGTAATCCATCACAATCATATACCACAACTTGTTCAGTGATTTCCCCATCAATATGCATCCCCCTCAGTTTCTAATTCTTTGTCACTGCATGCACAAAAAGCTTCTATAAACATTTTTGTATGTAAAGATACTGTTCCCCTTTTCTTTGTTCTTTTTTGGAATACAATCTTAGTAGCGTTATCTGTGGGTCAAAGGGTATGCACGATTTTATTGCCGTATGGGAGTTGTTCTAAATTCCTCTCCAGAATGGTTGTATCAGTTCACAATTCCATCAACAGTACATTACTGCTGAAATATTTTTTTTCAATTTCCCAATTTTTTCCCCAATTTCCCTCCAGCCTTGTTTCATTTTTTCTGTCAATCCAATAGTTGTGAAGTTACACCTCAGAGTTGTTTTAATTTGCATTTCTCTAATCAATAGAGTTTTACAACACTTAATCTAGAATATGCTAATTTGGTTTTCTTCTTCCTTTTTTTCAATCAATTTAACTAAGGGTTTGTCTATTTTAACAAATTTATTTTTTCCTTTTTTTTTTGGAGGAGAGAAGGCAGAGTAACTGGGATTAAGTGACTTGTCCAAGGTTACATGGCTAATAAGTATTCAATCTGAGACCAGTTTTGAGCTCAGATCCTCCTGACTCAAGGGCTGGTGCTCTGATCACTGCACCACCTAGCTGCCCCTTTAACAGATATTTTTTTTCCACAAAATACCTCATAGTTAAGGATTTTATTTTAATTTTATTACTCTCTCCTTTAATTGTCAGGATTTTAAATTTGGCATATAATTGGAAATTTTTAATTTGTTTTTATTTCTAGTGTTTTTTAAAAATTTTATGACCAAATTGTTGACCTGCTTTTCCTCTATTTGATTAATGCAAGCATTTAAAGAATAAATTATCCCATAAGGACTGTTTTGACGGCATCCCATAAATTTTTGTGTATAATCTCATTGGTATCATTCTTTTTAAATGAAATTATTAATTTTTCTTATGGCTTGTTCTTGGAACAACTCATTCTTTTCAGAAATTAAATTTAATTTTTAATCTATGCTTCCATCGTTCTTCATTAAATTGAATTTTTATTGCATTATGATCTGAAAAGATGAATTTAATATTTATGCTAAATACTTATGCCAAAATTTATGCCAAATATTCACTAAATGTCAGTTTGGTTGTGACGTGTTATGCCCTACTACATGGTAAATTTTTGTGAATGTTACATGTATAACTGGAAAAAAATGTATATTACATTCTATTTCCATTCAATTTTCTCCAGATACCTACCTTATTTTCTAAAATTCTATTCATCTCCTTAACTTATTTCTTTTTTTTTTTTAGAGGGCAGTTGGGGTTAAGTGACTTACCCAAGGTCACATGGCTAGTTTTTGTGTTAAGTGTCTGAGGCCGGATTTGAACTCAGGTACTCCTGACTCCAGGGCAAGTGCTCTATTCACTGTGCCACCTAGCTGCCCCCTAACCCTGCCATCTTGACTCTGTCCCTCTCCAGTGTACTTCTTGACTTTGGACTTTACACTGGTGTTGAACTCTCCTCACTTCTGAAGGGATGTCTGGGCTGAGGTTCTGTCTTTTGTGTTCTGCTACTGTCACCTCTGAATAAGTTTTCAATGTTTCTGAAAAGGTGGGATCCAGAGCGGGGTCTT
Source organism: Pseudocheirus occidentalis (assembly GCA_028646575.1). NCBI lineage: Eukaryota > Metazoa > Chordata > Mammalia > Diprotodontia > Pseudocheiridae > Pseudocheirus > Pseudocheirus occidentalis. The sequence continues at coordinate 6,737 of JAQQSW010014573.1, read as the reverse complement.
TTCACTGCTCTTCTGGTCTATCCTCTGAAATTTCCTGACCCGGTCCGAGACTATTAGTTTACGTGCAGTTAATTTTCCATAGATTGCTGCTAGAGTTAGCCCATTATAAGTTTCTGCATGTCCAGCTACTGAATGTCTCATTCCCTATGCCCCATTGCTACCTTAATTTTATTTTCCTCCCATGGTTTATTCTACTGCAGGTCTGTGTGGATCCTAGACATGGATCCTTCCTCTGCTTTTGGCCTCAGCATCACACACGTATTTGGAACTTATTCCTTGATTTCTGAACAAGTATATTTCCCGATCCTCCAAGACTTCAACCCAGACTACTACTGCTCTTCAACTGTGACTCCAAATTGGGTAATGCATGATAGAGGTGCTATATGGACTCCACCCCCAGTATTAGTAAAGTATAGGGCTTCCCTGAGATTTCTTTCTTTTTAGGTGTTCAGTCCCCTTACCATCCTCAAACACTATATGGCTTCTCATTGGTGCTGCTGTCTATTGCTGCACTGATGCTGTGTTACACCCATGACCAGCATATACTCCATCAGCTGCAGACTTCTCTAATAATCTTCCTAAGATTGTCGAGGCTGGAAAAATAGCTCATGTGACTTTTCTTTTGGCTTTACCAATCAGAATTCAATTCAGCATGATTTCTAGGTTATTTTGTAGGATTTTGCAAAGGACCAAAGGCAAAATATCTTTCCCCTTTCTCTGCCATCTTGATTCAGTCACCACAATCCAATTTAGCCCTTTTGATCTTGAGGGGATTCATATGCACATAATTCTCAGGGTTCTCAGAAATTAATCTATGCATATGAAGTCCTTTGCATACTAATAAAAGTCTGAAGAGTCCATAGAATATGAACATAGTGAGTTTTGAATGACCTTGAGTTATTTTATAGCAGCAGAATAAAACTGCAAGTTTTTATAAATATTGCCTTGCACAATACATTGCAAAAATGTAATAATCCATTTTCATAATTAACAGAATGTCAGAACAGGAAGGGAACTTAGAGATAATAGTCTGATTTCTTCATTTTACACGTTAGGAAGTTATAGTCCAGATAGGTTACATAAATTGCTCAAAATCCCATAGGTGAAAAAGTAGGGAATAGATCTCAGGTCTCCTGATTAGCAGTGCTGAATTCTTTCATCATGATGCATCCTCTAGAAACACCACTGGTGTTCTGGATTTTTCTAACTTTTCTAGCTCATTCATCTATCTGTGGAAGTTCCTGATTTTCTACAAGAAAGATAAATCTTGATTTGCAGTTAAACTCTATTGTTTAGTCCCATTGAGACCAATGATATTTGTTTGCAAGACAGCTGGTTAGGATTAGGGGTACAATTTATGTTCATGGAATAAAGTAAAGCTAACTGAATCAATCAGAGGTCAAACCAATGACCTCCGTCTCATCACCATTTTTCTTCCAACTGTTCTACCACCTGATGTAATCAGTCAAAGTCTTTTCTATGTGTTCATAGCTTCTTATCCTAGAAAAAAAAGGGGTCACTAAAGTATTTGGTTGTCTAACAAATATTTTTCAAAAAATCATTTGGACTAACATAAAAATCTATTTGATCATCAAAATTTGCATTGGTCTTCCCCCTATTTGCCAATGTTATGCTATTTCATTTATCCTCATGTCTTCCTGCTATTCCATGTCTCAATATTCCATATCAGTGAGCTTATTGCTTTTCACCAAATTGTCAGGTATCATTTGGAAACTTAAACTCAGTTTCTGCTATAGGTTTTTCTTCAAAATTATGCTTTTATCTAACTAGAAGCTTAAATATGAATTTGTGAGGAATTAAAAGATCAAAAAAGTTTGTGTGATTTTGATTTCGCTTTTATTTAGATCATAAAAGAATAATGATGCTATAAATCATCTCAATAAAAATAATTGTATACATTGATAAAGTCTGAAAGTGTTGTTCTTACCTGGGTTCTAGACTTAAATTTTCTAATTCGCAGCTACTTCACCTATAAAATGAGTATTGGAATAGTGCCTACCTCTAAGAGCTCCTGAGAGGCTTAAAGGAGATAACAGATGTGAAGCATTTTGCTGACTTTAAGACACAATAGAAGTGTTACTTAATGTGATTAGTAGCTATATTCTGTGTCAGTTCTGTCTTTCCATAACACCCAAGTTCAAGCAGTACCTATAGTATATTTCCCAGAAGACACAAACTAATAGTGTTTAAGCACTGAATGAATTCAATAATAAAGAACTCATCCAAGAAAAAAACTAAAGAATGACACTCCAATCATGACTTTTATCCCATTTAGGAGAACTGATTGCCCCTGAGGACTTATAATAAGTCAAAATCACAATCCCTTTAGGAGTTACTTTTGAACATGTTTTGTTGAAAATCAGATGGTAATTCTTCTGGGATAAAAGTCCATTATGCACATGTACACATATGCACATGTATACCCACATGTGTGTATATGCACACATGTCTATGTGTTGTATACATATCTACATATGTATGCACATATGTGTGTATGTGTGTATACATGCATATATATACATGCATCATTATATATTAAAATTATCTGTAAATACAGTCTAACCCCTGGTAGACTATAGGCTCTGTGAGAGTGAGGACAAGTGTCTTATATAAAGATTTTTGTGTCTTTCAACATTTAGCAAAATTCTGTGTATGGCAGATGCTTAATATATGTTTGCTATTGAAAAGAATGACTTTCATTGGATCCCAAATAGCACAGTGTTAAATATCTGCTGATAAATGTATAAAGCAGGACTACTTCAGATCACATGATTATTTTATTCCTTAAAACACAATATTTTTAACCAGATGATGTCAAATTTTCAAAGACCATGAAAACATGTTTTTGTAAAAGACTCAAAGGACATTTTCAAGGGGACAAAATGACTGAGTGACTTAATGACAGCTTCAATAACAACACAAGAATGCGGTATTTATCTCATCATTTCTCTCATCAATTCCTGGATTCAGAAAACAGATAAGCTGAGGGATGTAATAGTGCTTCACAAAAATATAAAATTGAAGTATTGCAAAGGAAAAGCATTTCCCATGAATGACTTCAAATGCCTGAAAGTATCAGAAAAACCATGAGATAAATATGTGACTTTGCTCAGTGTTTATCTTCAAGGTACTGACATGATGTCTAGAAAACTACCTTCAGGTTTTTGCAGAATCTCACAGACCTCCTTTTGGTCTTCAAACCATTTCTGTTTTTTCCTTTCAGCTGCCAACAATAGCAGCTAACATGCTATGCATCATCTTAATAAATAGATAAATTGCCCTTTGGAATTATATTTAATGGGAATACTTCAAGATTCATTATGAAATCACTTCTAGTAATTTCAAAACTGTAAACACTTCCTCACTTGTAAAATGCTTCAGTGCTTGGGCAAAACACACAAAGCATGTTGGAGTTCTTGTTTCTCCTCCATCTCTGGCTCCAGGAGCAATTAAGAAAGATGAGGATTAATAAAATTCAACATGTCTAGGGTGATATTCATCCTCTGGACCAGTTCAGTTTCATTAGATTAGGAATATAATAACGTAGCAAGCAGAAAGGCTACAGACCTTAACCCAATAATCTTCAGTTACATCATATTTCACAGTCTTGCTCCAACTTCTCATGTAACTATCTCCTATATGATCTTGTTATGATCTTTATCTAAATATAACATAGAGTCTGGCAATAATATACTGTCGGCCTACTGCTTAAATAAAACACGTTTTGATTCGTCTGGTGTATTATGAATAGGAATATATTTTAAAGTAAAATGCCACAGAAGAATTATGAAATAAAATGCACATGCTTTATGCACACATACCACACTAGGGGGGAAGCAACCCACATTTAGGCATAACATGTACATCTCAGTATCCTTCCTCTTCAATAGGGCATTGAAATTTAACTACAAAGATGTTGTTATGGGCGATGTCAACACAAGGTTATATCAGGGAGACTGAGGAGGCCCCTGTGGCCCACCCCCACCTGCCAAACACTCTCAACACCCCCTGGATTCTTGGAATTCTACCATCATGTTGTTTAAAATTCAGGCTTTAAAGTTCCTATGATGGATGTAAGTAGGCTATAAATCTTTACCAACTATGGCTTACATGTAAGATATCTAGGTAATAAGCATTATCAATGATACATAGTCTTAGAAAAAGACATTGGTAGGTTATAGAGTGAGAATGATAGTAAAAAAGAGCACAAAAAGAATAAGAGGAAAGAAGGCCTCTGCTCTAGTGGCAGTGTGGATTCTCTTTGGAAGAAGTATGGGAAAACATGGACAGGAATCTAGCAGAAGAACAAGCAGGGAGAATGTGCAATTGGCTGAGAAGAGAGATTTCTTCCAAAGATATGAATCTGCTTCATAATAAGTTTACAAATTTGAAAGGCTGTGTGGGATATAGTGGAATAAGCCTTGGTCTTGAAGGCAGGTGAGACCCATGTTTAACTCACATCTCTTACTTATTGTGAGACCCAGACCACGTCACTTAACTTTTCTGAGTCTGGGTTTCCTTATGTATAAAATGGACAAATTAATATCTACAGTACCTACACCACAGGATTTTTATGAGGATAGCATGACATTAAAATCTTATGAAAACTTCAGCTAGTATTAAGTATGAGCCACTGCTTGGCATTTGATGAGTTATGCAGCTTTAAATCCAATGTTTATAGATAAAAATCACAGATCCTGCAGAACAGTCAAATACAAATATTCCAGTAAAGATAACACAACAATATAGTGAGTCATTTATGTGAGTGAAATTTTTTTAAAGAGGTATGTAGTTACAGTAGTGAGAATAAAGGTATGGGGCAGAAGAGAGAACACACTGGGTAGATAGAAATTAAAGAATGAACTGGATAGAAATTGAGGGGATGCCCATCAATTGTGGAATGGCTGAATAACTTGTGATATATGATTGTGATGGAATATGATAGTGCTATAAGAAATGGTAAGTAGGATGATTTCAGAAAAGAAAAATAGAAAGATTTACATGAGAAGATGCAAAGTTAAGTGAGAAGAGCCAGAGGAACATTATATACATAACAATATTGCATGATGATCAAATGTAAATGACTTAGTTATTCTCAGCAACACAATGATCCAAGACAATTCAGAAAGATTTATGATGAAAGAATGTTATCCTTCTCCAGAGAAAAAACAGAGTTTGAATGGAGAGTGAAAGATTTTTACTTTTACTTTCTTCATTATACTTGTTTATTTTTTGTCTACATTTTCTTTTGCAAAATGGCTAATATGTGAATGTCTTTCATGACTGCACATGTTGATTGTCTTCTTGAGGAGGAGTGAGGGGAGGAAGCGAGAGCATTTAGAATTCAAGATTTTGAAGAACAAATGTTAAAAATGTTTGATTACATGTAATTGAGGGGAAAAGGAAATGAAAAAAGAAACACATAAAAGAACTAAATGATGAAAGTCACCCAAGATAAATTTTATAAACTTTGCTTTTTTTGTCTAGGGTTATGGTTTCCTATTTATGGAAATAGGATTATGAATTAATTTATTTTTATTAGTTACATATCCCTTGCAATCCCCAAACCTGGTCTTAATCTTTATTATTTCCTCTGATCTTCTAACCCTTTAGTTCTTTCCTAGGCTATCATCCCTGGACCAGCAACACTCTCTTCCTTTCCCAATCTTGAACTATTGGTGAACAAGTTCAACCCTTTACTGTCCTTTTCTCTCTATTCCCTTGCCCTTTTACCCTTTCATTGATATGCCCTGCCCAGCCCAAGCCTTGAACTATCCCCACTATCCACAGCCTTCAATCCTACTCATGTATTGCTGAAAAAAGATGAAGAAAATCAGAAATTCATGCTAACTCTGCCCATTGCAAATTTAAGTTATATAATCTCAACAGGGTTCTCCCTGTAGAAACACACACCCTTTTATTTCTCCTTGACTCACTATCTTACTTGCCACAGCAGCTTTTCCAAAGCTTTTTATCCCTTTTTAAGCCTCCCATGGCTGTCTTCAGCAAATCCCTGGCCCCCATCCCTCTCAGCTGAGAACAATGCCTTATTTTAGTGGAAAAAAATGAGGTCATTTACTGAGAGAACCTTCTTCTTTCCTTCTCATTTCACATAACTAAGATGTCTTCTGCATCTTTCTCCTTCTTCTTCCCTGTTTCATATGAAAATGTATGGCTTTTGCAAAGGCAATTCCTTCTACATGCACAACATGCATTCCATCCAATCTTCTCCAGCAGATTGTCCCTGCTATAATACCTACTCTCACTTATTGTCGATTTTTCCCTGTCTACTACCTGCTTCCCTGCTGCCTACGAATATACTCACATCCTCACTCTGTCAGAAAACCCTCAACTTACCATTTATCACAACTAGCTGTCATCCTTTATCTCCTCTCCTTTCTGGATAAAACTGACAAAGGTATATACAATCAGTGCCTTTCCTTCCTTTCCCTTCACTCCTTTCCTTACTCTTCCATCTGGCTTCTGACTCCATCATTCCACTGAAATTGCTCTTTCTGGTATTATCAATGATCTTTTAATCACCAAATCTAACGACCTTTTCTCAATCCTCATCTTTCTTGACCTCTCTGCAGCCTTTAACCCTGCTGAACATCCTCCTTCCCTTACCACATAAAATCCCTCCAGGTTTTTATGATGCTACTCTCTCCTGCTTCCCTTCCTACATGTATGATACTATTCTTTGCTGGTTTTTCATG
>JAQQSW010014572.1:0-12079 GCA_028646575.1 Pseudocheirus occidentalis | reverse complement strand
GAGAAGGGGGAAGAGAGGGAGGGAGAGAGAGAGGGAGGGAGAGGGAGAGGGAGAGAGAGGGGGGGGAGAGAGAGGGAGAGAGAGAGAAAGAGGGAGGGAGAGAGAGAGAGAGAGAAAGAGGGAGGGAGGGAGGGAGCTGGAACTCTGAGCATCCAAGCATCATGTTTTCACTTTTCTGACTTCTCTTACCTTTTTTGTGCAATATGGAAATATGCTTTTCATGATTCCACACGTATAATTGATGTTTTGCCTTCTCGTGGACTGGGAAAGGAGGAGAATTTGAAACTTTCAGAAACGAATGTTAAAAACAAGTAACACCAATTTCAAAAAGAACCTTGGTCTTCCCGACTCTGCACCCAGCCCTCTTTCACTACATTGCAGTCCTTAGATCTAGTGTTTTCTATTTTTTGTCAACCTAGCAAGTCTAGGCGTCTCTAAGACAAAAGCAATCCCAGGCCTGGGCTTCCTCACTTGTTCTGGGCTGTGTAAATTCCAGCAACCTAAAAAACCCACTCCAAGGTGGCCAAAATCTTGAAGCTTGCAGAATGACCACTGATCATATGACTTGACCCGGCCCACAGATGTTGAGTATGATGAGTCTGCATTTGTACATTATGAATGGGCCCCCTGGGGATGAGAGTGTGGGAGGGAAGTTCAGGGAAGGCAGAAACCCTGGTCAGCATTTATACATTGAATATTCCTTGGTCAAGCCATGTCCAAGCCATGTCACCCTTAGATTAGGTTGTTTTTGAAGAGGAAATATGGCAAACCTAAGCAGAATGGCAGCAGAATGGACTCCAGAGGCTGTTCTCTGGGTCAACTCCTCCAGCTGGGCTGTTCTTCAAGGCTTAGAAAGGACCTTATTATGCAAAGGGAATGGTTCTCTTAACTTGACCTCAACTATGGTCCTCAATTTTACATCAGTATCCTATGTTCTCCAATCCTTGGAAACTTGGGAAAGAGGAAGAAGAGGGAGAAGAAAGCATGCTCTGATGGAGAGAGCCATCAGAAATCTGGGTTCAAATCCTGGCCCTACCATTTACTTCCATCCCAACCTCCCCTCTCTGAGCCTCAGTTTCTCCATCTGTAAAATGAGAATGTCCTAATAAAGAATCACTAAGGTCCCTTCTAATGGAAAGAATGTGTAAGAGGTAGTGGGTTCAAAACTCTCTTGTGCCACTTATTAACTGAGTGATCCCGAGGAAAGCATTTGCCCACATAGAGACACTGTTTCCTCATCGATAATATGAAAGTGTTGAACCAAATGGCCTTTGAGGTTGTTTCTGCCTCAAGTCCTCAGATCCAGGATTTAAGCACACACAACTCAGAAGAAAGATTAGAACAAGTCTCAAAATTAGATAAAAATTAAAAGTTTTAAAAATGTAATTGAGAAAGATTTAATGAAATAAAAAAATGTAATTAATTAAAAAGAACACCTGGCAAAAATAAAGTAAGAGATTAAAAAAAAGAATTAGATGAAAAAGAGAAGAGGGGTTAGAGTGGTGAGGAATTGATGGGGGAAGATGCTTCATCAGTTTCCCTCTGGATTTCATTGGACCACCTCAAAGTCCTATATCAAGTATTTATTCATCTAATGGCTTTGGGAAGGGCAAGGAAAGGAGTTGGGCTTTCAGAGGCCATAGAGGCCGTCTAGCCCAAAGTCCTCTTTTCCCAGATGAGGAAATTTAGACCTAGAGAGAGGTGAGTTGACCAAGGACACCAAGGCTAATATAAGTAGCATAGTTGGAATGGGAAAGCTCACCTCTCTGACTTCAAATCCAGTTTTTGTTGTTGGTGTTTCTCCCATTGCACTGATCTGGCCGATTCAATCAAATTCCATTGGATAATGGGAAACATAATGGGAAACAGTAATTTTTTGTTATTTTTTTATTTAATTGGACCCAAAATTTCATTGGAAATAGCAAATTCCAGTGAGGAAACTTGTTATCATAAGAGAATGGTGTATGGTTAGTGGAACACAAGCTATTATGGGTCTTTCCAAGAAGGTAAAATTTTAAGAACAGGCCAGTGGCAAATGGGAGGAGTATGTCTCCTAAAGGTCATCCTGGTTCAGTCCAGAGAGGGTGATCATAAGTGGCCAGGAGGTTATCATTTGAGTTTTGGCCACAGTAACCGAGGAAAACTAGCTATTAAGACATAGAAGTGGAAAAACACTAGCTACTAAGACATTGGGGGTGGGAGCTGAGAGAATATCAGTAAATGGAGAATCCACGCCGGTGAAGTTATCAGTAAAGTCTAGAAGATTCTTATAAATGCTGCCATCACCAATGGACAATAATGACAGTAATGAATAATTGTAACTCACTTATAATTATTTTAATTTTAGGAAAGCATAAATCATATTCCAGCAACACTGTGAGGTATGTGCTCCTGCTATCACCATTTTACAAATAAGAAGGCTGAGACTCTGGGAGGCTGTACATAGGTCACAGCTAGTAAAAGTTGGGATTTGAAACAGGATCTAGTTCTAACTGGCCTCATTGATTGACTGCTGGGCTTGAAGACAGAAAGACCAGAGTTCAAATCCTGACTCTGACACTTCTTAGCTCTCTGATCCTAGGCAAATCACTTAAAGTTTATCTGCCTCAGTTTCCCCAAATGTAAACCAAGGGGATTGGACTCGATAAGCTGCACGGTTCCTTCCAGTTCTATGATCTGCTCTGTCATTCTGTCAGCAGCTTCTGTCCTCACAAATCCTTAGGATGCCTGGTCTTCTTCCCCTTATTTGAGACCCTTCTTCTGCTATTTCCAACTCCCCCCTCCCCAGCTGATTACCTCAGTCATTGCTCCAGAAGGTGTGGCTTTGGTTGGGTTTCATCCCTTGGTGGATGGCTGGGCAGTCTCAACACCTCCCCTTCCTGAAGTTCCTCTGAGGCCCCTGTAAATCATCGCCTTCTGGCTGCTGTTGAGGGGGTCTCAGATTGAGAAAGAATAATATTTCCCTCCCTCCTTCCCCAAACAATTAATCTCCTTGTGACCTAGTTTTGGGGAGAAAGAGCCCTGGGTCCCCAATGGGAGAGAGCAAAGAGATCATCTTTCCTCCATTCCCAAGCCCGGATCAGTGCATTTCCTGCTTGGGGAAGGATTTGGTAACAATTTTCCACATAAATCGGACCCGCTTTCACGTTTAATTTTTATGAACGTGGCGGTAAATGCTGTCCCAAGTGTTTCCCCAAGTGTAACCGGGTCTTTAAGCCCAATTCCCCCCAGATCTCTGGCTGTGCAGAGAGATTTTTGGTTCCAGAGCTTTTTACAAAAGAAGCAATGCTTTTCCTGCTTTTTGGATATATTCGAGGGTTGGGGGAAGCAAGACCTGTTGTGTTCCATTTAAAGACTTCCTCTGCCTGGGAATTGGCTCACCTGTTTGCACCCTCTAATACTTAACACCTGGAAAAGTCATCCTCCAAGCCCCTGACGGCAGTGATAGGGAAGGAAATGGGGAGCTGACTTTTTATATCACATTGTTCTAGAGTCAGTGCTGGAAGGAGCCATCAGCATCTTCTGGTCCAATTCCCTCATTCTACAGAATGAGAAACGGAAACCCAGAAAGACAAAGTGGTCAGTAACAAAGACTGGTATGTATTTAGGGTTTAAGATGAGAAAAACGCATGATCTCATTTGAGCTTCAGCACAACCCTGTGAAATAGACATATCATCACTCCCATTCTACAGAAGAAGAAACTGGGATCCCCAGATCTTTAGATTTTAGAGACCATAAAATCCTGGTCTCTCCTAAGAAAGGAGGCACAGAGACACACTGCAACTTACTCAGAGTCACACAACTAATGTCAAAGGTGGGATTTGAACACAGATCTTCTTAACATTAAGTTTAGCACTCTATCCACCCTCTAACTCAGTTGAGATAGTGCTCCTTAAGGTTCTCCTTAGGAGAACAGACCTCTGGGAATACAGTCAATTTTGGGAAGTGATCCAGCCAGGCCCTTTTCCATTGGTGTGTGTGCGTGTGTGTGTGTATGTGTGTGTGTGTGTGTGTGTGTGTGTGTGTGAGAGAGAGAGAGAGAGAGAGAGAGAGCTCCCAGAGCTCAGCTCTGAAATGGGCACTTTTCTTATTGATTTATTTGTTTATTTATTTTGGATAGAGAGAAGAACAGCTGGGTGTATGATTTCACTGGGGTAGAGAATTCCTTTTGTAAGTATTTCTTTTATCAATTTGGTTCAGCATTTTGTACCTTATAGAATTGGGAAGATAGAGGGCTCTGAAGGGATAAAGGACTTGCTTGCGCAGTTGGCAGATGCTTAAGATATGGAAGCTGATTAGGGATGCAGCTAGGTCTAAAAAATTGTCCCCAAAGGGCACCATCTCTGTGCCTTCCTCTTCTCCTAGGTCTAACTCTAACTCTTTGGAACACCAGCATCTGAAATCATATAGAACAGATCTTCAGAGCTATAATCTCAAAAACCAAGATGTCCCCCTTCAGATGAGAGAGCCCTCTTGATCTGAGCAGTCCCTTCCTTGGAGATTTTCTAGTGAATAGGATATGGGTCAGATCCCTACCAGCCTCATCTTTCCACCCTGAAGATAACTGCCTTCTAAAAAATCCCAGCTCTTCATCATCTTCATAACTTTTGATCTCATTGAGAAAGGGGGGTACAATGGAGGGTGAGGAGGGGAGGCCTGGTGGATTGCGGAGGAAGAGCCCCAGACATGCCAGTTTCTTTTTCTTCTACATTTAATCTTTTGTATATGGCTTGGTGCCCAAACTGACATTGAGAAGATCTAAGAGCGTAACGAGAAGTGATCAATGTCAAGACAAGTCTGTGTGAGTACCTGGAACCAGAGAGGATACAGTGGTCCAGTACAAGCTCTCCCTTCGACAGCTCAAGCCCGAAATGGGGCCAGTGAACACACAAAGGACATACTCTGTATGTGCTTCACTCCCTCTAGTTACAAAAACACAGGGAATTGGCTAATTGTTTCCTCTGCCATTTAATAAGGCTGCTCCTACCTAGAGTTGTTGGATTGGTATGGACCACCCTATTATTGGGGAATGTTGAGTTGACAGTGGACGACCTTGTGGAGCCGCTGCATCATTAACGGGCCCCTGACAGGGCCTGGTTTCTTTCGAGTGTTCCTATGTGGAGGGCTCACACACTGGGCCAATTGTGGTTGAGTCTTCTGCTGAGCAAGCTGCCCTGGCCAGAGAGTTCTAGCACTCTGCTTCCTTCTATCAAACAACTCACACGTGGTAACCATTTTCCTTCAAATTCTGGCCAGGTTGGGAATTAAACCAAGGTCATGCTCTATATCTTTTTGTAATAGTAATAGTAAGTTTTATAATAAATATTGTAATAAGTACTGTTTCCCTGTTTTTTGGATACAAAAACAGGCAATGTGGCATATTACATAGGGTACTGGGTTCCAATCCTATCTTTTAGAGCTGGGTCACCTTGAGAAAGCTCCTTCATGGCTCTGTACCTCAGTTTACACATGTGTAATTGGACCCTATGTCCTCTCAAGTCCCTTCCAGTGCCAGGTCTAGGATCTTGATTCTAGTTTGCAGCCTTTGGCTTCTTGACCTTCACCTGATTCTGCCTACACATTTTCCCTTGTTCATAGACCTGACTTTCTGATCAAACTGTTCACTGTTGATTTCCTTATTGCCTTCTACAAGTTGAGTCCACATTTGACACCGGATCATCCTCTAAATCTGCTTTCTCTTCTTTCAGAATGTCTTTTAGCTTTCCCAGATGGCTTCTCGGTCAGTCTTCACAGAAGTTGTTCCAAGCTTTCCCATTCTCTTTAATGACCTCTCAGCAGGGAAGGTCACTGTCACCTTGGGACTCAGATTAGCTGTTGTCAAGATTTGCAGGGCCATCATTTGGAAGAAGGATTAGCACTGTTCCCCTTGACCACAGAGGACTGACCAGGAGCCTGCCGAGAAGGACCAAGAGCCAAATCTAGGTTCATAAGCCCTTCCTTGCACTGAGAGCTGTCCTAGGCCATCTCTGCACAGAATAGGGTTGCTCCCCTACCCTGGTCCAGAGAGGTTTGGGGCTAAAGCAGGCTGATCATCTCTCAGGTGTGTTCTACACATGATTCTTTTGGGGGATAGATTGGTCTAGATATGTGCTCACGTCTTGTCTAACTCGGAAAATGTTGATTTACTGAGAAGAGACAAGTCAAATGTTTGGAGTCCTCTCCTGTGAGAGACAGCATGGCATAGGTGGTGGGAAAAACATGGACCTTGAATTCAGGAGGGAGTTGGGTTTAAAGCAACCCTATCTTTGTGTTTACTAATTATGTGATTTTAGGCAAGTTACTAAAGCTTCCATTTTCTCATCTATGAAGTGGGAATAAAAAGACCAATCAGAAGGCCAGTGTCACTGGAGAATGGGAATGGGACTAAAGTCTAAGAGCCCTGAAAAGGCAGGAAGGGGTCAGGAAATTAAAGCAAACTCTCCAAAAATTAAGTACTAATAATGAGGCTGGGGAGTCTCAATGACTTTAGGGAGTTAGAAAGGAAAGTTCCACCATAGATCATGGACCTGTCTCCTCCCACAAGCAGAACTCTGGATTCCCTTTCCTCCTCTCAAGTTCACCATGCATCGCCCGCCAAGAAACTCACACACATCTTTCTGTGTCAGCACCTTTGTTCCATAGTTCCATCAGAGCTGCCATTTTTTTTTGTGGACCCAGACTCTACTAGAGTGAATGCTATATACGACATAAGGACAGGGCAAATTAAGCCCTAGAGCTTAATCATGACCCATGGATATCTAGAGTTGCCTTAAAGAGTAAACAGCTCTGCAGCTTTCTTTTCAATAAAAGAAGATGTGGTTTTCAATGGTCCTTGTTACTTTCTTTGGTCATGACAGCTCTATCTCTGCACAATGACTAGAAATATAATTAACTGAGAGGTCGGATTATGCAACTCATGTATTCCAAAGTCAGCCTTGGCTCTATTTGTTGTATATTAAAAGTTCACTGAGATGTGAAGCAACATCTAGTCATTCTGACCAGTCTCTAACTGAGTCCAAAAGTCTGATAGTAGATAGTTTTCTTAGGTCTCCTAACCTGAGGCTAATCCCAGGGCATTGTAACCTGTCTCCAAGACAGCTGGTATGATGGTGGCTGAGAGAAAGCTTATTGCGTGTATCTCTTTATGCTTACAGAAAGTTTTTCCTGCTACGTGGCTACCATGATTGCATCACTTTCTGTTAGTCTGATCTGATTGTTTTATGTGCTATGTATTTATTTTAATGTTGTTCCTTCAATTCACCAGATTGCCGATAAAGCCACTGATTTGCCTTGTCCTCCTTCTTCGGGTCATTGAAGTTAACTCAAACCCAGTAACTCACAGTCACAGTCACTAGTGATTTCCCTTCTTACACTACTGGCTGTCTATTCTTTGTTTACCCAGCTGTTAATGCGATATCTTTCCCATTACAGTTATCCCTTCACATCGTGACTTTCCCCGTTGAGGTTTCGATATATCTCAGGTTGGCATAAGAAATTAAATGGGACTTTTTTGGAGTTTGCGGAAGCTTCAGGTGATGTGAAGGCTAGTAGATGACACAGAAAAAGTTTAGAAACTCAGAAATGAATAACATATATGTATAATATTGAATACTATCAACATATTTTATCTTTTGATTCCATAATAATTCAGATTTCTCCTCTGGTATGAAAGGAGGGCCAAAAAATTTACTTGGATTTTCCTGATGGAGGGAATTTAACCCCTAACCCCCATGATGTGGAAGGGATAATTGTAGAATGTAAGCTCCCTGAGAGCAAAGATTGTCTTTTATTTTTGCCTTGATTTGTAATTAGTACAATGTCTGCCTCTCTCATAATAAGCATTTAACAAATGCCTGTTGACTTGACTTGCACTGAACCTGGATCAGCTTTCCCTCTGCTTATATTTAGAATGGGAGGAAGAGAGGACATAGATTGTAAACGAACACAGGGATTTTACTTTAGGATTTGGTTGGCCAATAGGCATCAGTGGAGGAAAGAATAAGGGAAACTTAGCAAGCCAAGTGCCTAAAGAAAGTTGTACACCCTCAGGCACACCTACATTTAGAATAAGAGAATATGGAAAGAGTTATCAATAAATCAAATTAATCAATCACAACCATTCATTGACTCCTACTGTGTGTCAGGAACTATTCTAGATTCTGGGGATATGAAGAAAAAATGAAATACTTCAATAAGCTCACATTTTATCATCAAAACACCAATGTCCATGGGCACATGTACATGGACACATTATGTATTATGTTTTAATAAAGTTTTCTGCATTTTAGGCACAAGTCCGTCAGAAATAATTTCATCAAATTTAACATTATTCAAAATGCTCACATTTTTATCCTAGTGAGAGAAATTCCAAACTGGCACATGCCCTTGGATAGACCTCTTTACCCCCAAATATTGAAGTCACATTTGTAAGAATTTTTAATAAGGAAAATGCCATAATATGTTAAAATACAGTTTGAGGTTTGCATTCCACTTTGACAAATGGAGACAAGTTGCTTAGTGTTCAAATTAAAGTCTTCCTTGGATGCTCCCCTATGGAATGGAAAGGGTCTGCTTGCTCTCTGAGATTCTTAATATTTCAATTCTTTCTGAAAAGAGAAAGATGAGTCATACACAGCACCATGCCTTTGCTTGGAGGGCAGGGAAGGGGAGAGGGCTCTTAAATAGTCAATAGGCCAATAACTTACCTGAAGGAAAAGGGAATAATATTAATCACAGAAGAGATAAATTTTGTTTCCCTCCTCAATCCATTTCCTGAGAAATGGCCTGAATTTTGCTCTACCCTCTTTCCCAAAGGGAAAACTCTGAAAAGGGTTTTTAGACCATAGATATACTTCATATTTCTATAGACACTGAAAAGGTTTTTGAAAATATTTCTACTACTTTTATAAGTATATACAAAATAATTAGAGGGAGGCAGGAAGTAGCACCTGGGGAATGGAGGTGGGGGAGTTTGGTGAGATCTGGAAAGGCTTCATGTAAGGGTAGAGCCTGATTGGAACTTTGAAGGAAGCCAGGCATTCTAAAATGCAGAGGTGAGGGGGGAGGGCATTCCAGGAGAAAGGAACAGCCTTTGCAAAGGCATGGAGGGAGGAGATTTTGTGTCATAAACAACAAACAACAAGCAGGACAATTTGGATGGATATGGACATACTGTATGATAAAGTGAGAAATGACAATTGGAGCTGGGTTGTGAAAAGCTTTAAACACCAAAGGAAGATTATATCTGATGCTAAGGACAATGATGCACCACTGGAATTCATTGAGAAAATATGAGCATTGGGAAAATCACTTTGGCATCTTTGTGGAGGATGGACTAGAGAGAGGAGAGGCTTGAGGCAGGAAGACTAATCCACACTCTTTTCCTCCACTTCCCTACCTTTGATTCCCTTTTCAAGGCAGCTATGTGATACAATGGATAGAGCATCAAAACCTAGAGTCAAATCCTGACTCAAAGACTTCCTAGCTGCGTGATCCTGGGCAAGTCATTCTCTGTACCTCCGTTTCCTCATCTATAAAATGAACTGGAGAAAGAAATGGCAAACCACTTGAGTGTTTTTGCCAAGGAAATCCCAAAAGGAGTCACAAAGAGTTAGACACAACTGAAAATGATGAACAACAACCAGTAAAGTGGGGATTATAACAGCGCCTATCTTTTAGAGTTGTGAAGTTACAATGAACTAACACAGAGATCTGACCATGTGACTTCCTTGCCCCCAAATCTCCAAAGTTTCCAATTTCTTCTAGGAAAGGAGTTCTTAACCTGAAGCCCATGAATTTGTTTTAAAAAAGATTTTAATGACTATGTTTAGATATAATCATTTCCCCCTCATAATCCTATATCTTTATGCATTTAAGAATATTATTCTGAGAAGGGGGAGTTCTATAAGTTTCATCATACTGCCTAAGGAATCCATTAGACACACACACATGCACACACACACATACTTATGCACTCTTGCTCTAGCATAAATAACACAACCAACCTTGACATATATTCCCTCTTTTATACTCTTTGTGCCAGTAAAACTAGCTTTTCTGGTTATTTCCTGAGCTCAGAATTCCAAATCCATTTTTGTCCCTCAAAGTTCCATGCCTGGGATGCTCTCCCTCTTCACCTCTGCCTCCTAGAACCCTCAGCTTCCTTGGAGGCACATCTTGGGGTCGCCTCATTGGCAGAGTCATTCACGACCGCTCACTCCTTCCTCATTAAAACTCTTGGCCTTCTCAAATTACCTTTTACTTACTCATCTGTATAACACTTTATCCATCTGTCCTAGTTGCCCAGTATCCTGGCCCCAGAGGCTCCCAAGAAATTCAACAGCTTGCCTGAGGTTAATCAGTCAACTAGCAGCAGTTATCAGGAGCTGTCCTGAGTCCTGAGTCAATGGTAGCTGACTGACTGACTGACCAAGGTCTCCCAGGCATTTAATATTGTAGAATGGGCTCTGGCTTCTACCCCCTGCTAAGATTCCACGGGACTCAACCAAGGCTAAGGAACCAAAGTCTGATTTGAGAAATTCAGGGTGGTCATTTGAGGAGATACGGGCAGGTACACAGCACATTCCAGCTTATTGTTATTGTTCCTTTGTTTTCGAAGCTAATGAAAGAAGATGCTAGCTTGTAATATTTGGGAAGGAAACCAGAAATCAAGGAAGTTGAGTGAAGAATCAAAACAAGAAGCCTAAATGGGGAAGGAAGGGAGAAGGCAATGAGCATTCATTTAGCACCTACTGTATGCTAAGTACTCTATAGATGTTATTTCATTGCACAAGGCTAGTTTGTGAGATGTTTTAGTGAATTAGATCATAGATTGAGAGCTGGAAGTACCCTTAGTAGAGTCATCTACTCCAACCTTGTCATTTTTAGGGATAAGGAAACTGAGGGTTAGGGAAATCAGGTGGCTTGTCCAAAATCATACAGCCAATGAAAGGCAAAGTCAGTTCCTCTGTTTCTAAATCCTACACTTTGTTCCCTACACATAGAAGAACATTTATGGAGGTGACATTTTTAAAAAATCAAACATTTATGACTTGGATGTAGGAAAGCCTTCTCCACACTGCTCCATAATCTGTAGCAGAGATGTTGAACACAGGCCCTCGGGCTGCATCAGGTAGTGGTGATGCTCCCAAGTGTACCCTATATTAACATGGAACTGGGAAACATTTAACCAAATAAATAATACTCCAAAGGAACAGAGATGATGTTAATATGGGGTTTGCTGAGTCAACGTGCAGCCATTGGGTCCTTAAATACTTTTTATGGTACTTTTTAGTGTGATTAGCATTCGTCCTTCAAGATCATTCTCCAAAAACAATGAAGGCATATAGTCTCTTTTTGTTCCTCTCAGGTAGTGAGGGGAAATAATCTCTCCCAGAATCCCTATTGATCTTGGAGACAAAAATATGTAGGCCTTTCTAGATACTCACTGGGGTAGGGGGAGAGGTGGATGAGAAGTCAATCAACCAGTTAATCAGCCAACAAGTACCCAAAGAAGCAGCCCTGCCCTCACAGAGCTTCAGACTTAACAGAAGAGCCAGTATATAGTATGTTGTTGAATTGTTTCAGTTGTAGCTGACTCTTCATGCCGCCATTTGGAATTTTCTTGGCAAAATGACTTGCCATTTCCTTCTCCAGTTCATTTTACAGGTGAGAAAATTGAGGCAAACACAGTTAAGTGACTTGCCCAGGGTCACACAGCTAGTAAGTGCCTGAGGCTGGATTTGAATTCAGATCTTCCTGACTCCTGACCCTGCACTCTATCCATTCTGCCACCAAGCTATAGAATATGAATTTATTAAGAGTCAGTAACAAGATACATCATATGTGTAACGACCAATTTTGAAAAACTGGATGCTTCTGAGCATCACACAGTTAAAAAACAACTATACAAGTTTCAGAATGGAAGAAGATGTCTACATTCAGAGAAAGATCCAGAAAGATTAGAGTTTAAACGGAGACTGAAGCAATGCATGCTATCATTCTTTTCGATGTTTGGCTTTTGTTTCTCTTTTCTCATTGTTCACTCCACTGGCTATAACACATATACAACCAGACGAT
>JAQQSW010014571.1:0-12079 GCA_028646575.1 Pseudocheirus occidentalis | reverse complement strand
AGACCTGAATTCAAATCTAATCTCAGATAGTTGTATGGCCCTGGGAAAGTCACTTAAACTCTGTTTGCCTCAGTTTCCTCATCTATAAAATGAGTTAGAAAAGGAAATGGCAAATGACTCTAGTTTCCCTGCCAAGAAAACCCCAAATAGGACCATGAAGAGTTGGACACAGCTGAAATGACTGAGCAACAGCTATAAATTGCCCAAGGTCACACAGCTAGTAAGTCTGTGAAGTGTCTGAGGATGGATTTGAACTCAAGTCCTCCTGACTCCAGGGCCAGTGCTCTATTCACTACACCACCTAACTCTCTCTCTCTCTTTCTCTTTCTCTGTCTTTCTGTCTCTGTCTCTGTCTCTCTGCCTCTCTGTCTCTGTCTCTGTCTCTGTCTCTCTCTGTCTCTGTCTGTCTGTCTCTCTCTCTCTCTCTCTCTCTCTCTCTCACACACACACACACACACACACACACACACACACACCTTTACCAAAAGACCCTCATCATCATCATCATCCTAACTAGGTTCTGATTTAGTGTCTACTATGTATTAGGCACCATGCCTAGCACTTTATGAACATTATTCATAGCAACCCTATTATTATCTCCATTATACTGCTGAGGAGTTTGAGGCAAACAGAGGTTATGAGACTTGCCCAGAGTCATGCATCTAGCAGCCCAGTTTGAACTCAGGTCTTCTGAACTCCAGGTCTAGTGCTCTTTTCACTGTACCACCTATCCCCCTCAATGTGCTCTCACATGCTGTTTACAGAGTATAAAATCTCCCATCTACTAGAACACAACAAAATCATTCCTGAGGTCCAGTGATGTCCACTCCAGTTACAGTGCTCAAGATGCTTTCATTATCAATGTCATCACAGATTTATATATCAAACTCTCCTTGTTGAAAGAGCAATTCCAGCTCTTGATCAGAGACAAGGAGGAATTGAATACTTTACAAAAAAGGGCAGTTTCTTCCCCATGCAATTCTTAAGAGATCTGTGAATGTAGAAATCCTTCATTTCCTCCCCTGTGATATCCAACCTATAACATACAACCAGGGTGAATAGTGAAATAGGGAAATCATTCTCATTGGTTTTCTCTTTTGAGAGCAACTTCTATAACTTATTCATAAAATACATTCCTTTTTCTTTTCTTTTTTGGAGGGGGGAAGGCAGGGCAATTGGGGTTAAGTGACTTGCTCAAGTGTTAAGTGTCAGGCCAGATTTGAATTGGAGTCCTCCTGACTCCAGGGCCAGTGTTCTATTCACTGTGCCACCTAGCCACCCCTGTGTGTATTCCTTTAAAAAAAACAATGCAGGGGCTGACATTGTGTGATGACTAACTTTGATAGACTTAGCTCTTCTCAGAATACAAGGATCTAAGATAACTCTAAAAGTCTCTCTATGGAAGATGCCATCCACATCCAGAGAAAGAACTAGGGAGTTTGAATGCAGAGCGAAGCATAACTATTTGCTCTCTTTTTTGTTTGGTTTTGTTTTTTCCTTTCTCATGGTTCCTCCCTTTGGTTCTGATTCTTCTTTACAACATGACTAATGTGAAAATACGTTTAATATGAATGTATATGTAAAGCCTGTATGAGATTGCAGGTTGCCTTGGGGAGGGAGGAGGGAACGGAGGAAGAGAAAATTTTAAACTCAAAAGCTTATGGAAGTGAATGTTGAAAATTAAAAATAAATAAATCAGGGTGGCTAGGTGGCGCAGTGAATAGAGCACCGGCCCTGGAGTCAGGAGGACCTGAGTTCAAATCCGGCCTCAGACACTTAACACAAAAACTAACCGTGCGACCTTGGGCAAGTCACTTAACCCCAACTGCCCTCCAAAAAAAGCAAAATAAATAAATCCTTTTTTTTTTTAATGTAGGAACTGGAGGTTCCTGAGGTCCTTTGGTCACTGAGGTCTCTTCCAGCTCTAGACAGGATTCTTTACATCTCAGGAAGATCCAAGTTCAAGTCATTGACACATTCTGGCTCTTTGATCCTAGGCAAACACCAACTTCTCAGCTCTCTCTCTCTAGGATTGTAAGTTACAAAGTGGGTCCTGATATGTATTGGCTGAGTTCCCTCTGCCAAGATAAGCACAGATCCATTCCCCCCCCCCCAATTTTGCAAGGCAAGACTAAGTTCCAAGGATGTTTAGGTGGTGCAGTGGATAGAGCACTGACCCTGGAGTCAGGAGGACCTGAGTTCAAATTCAGCCTCAGACACATTTACTAGCTGTGCGACTTTGGGCAAGTCACTTGACCACAATTGCCCTGCCCTCCCCACTCCAAAAGTTAAAAAAAAAAGACAGTTCCAATATAAATCCGATTCGAAATTTGGGGGTGGAGTTTGATATTCTTGGAATTCCTGCTTTGCTGGTTACTTCCTCTGTGACCTCAAGCAAATCACTAAGTTCTCTAGACCTAAATTTCCTCATCTATAAAACAGGAGGGCTGGACCAAATCAGAGGTTCATAATCATAATAGTATTAGGGCTGTCAGATAACTGTCAGGAGGGTCCATGAATTTACATAGGAATAATGATGTTTTTTTAAATCAACTTTTAACTGAAATTTAGCATTTTCTTCAATATGAATTTTTAAAATATATATCATTCTAACTAGGGTTTCATTGACTTCACTAAATTGCAAGAGGGATCCATGACACAAAAAATGTAAAAAAGGTCTGACCTAGATGGTCTCCAAGTTCACTTTGGGCTTTAGAACTATGAGAATTCCTTTGAAAAAAGTCATTTACCTAAACTGTTGATCTCTCTGGAAAGGCCATGGATAGGATCACATAATCTCGGCATTATTGAAGACTCCTAAATAAATCTGCAACAACCTCAGAAAGCTAAGGACAACATAATATAATAAAAAAAAAACCTTCCCAATCCTCAAGGTTAATTCTAAGTGTGGAACTTGGGACACAAGTTCAGATATTACTGGAATGAAAAATCATCATCCTTAGCTCACATGCCAAATTTAAGAGCAAGAAAAAAAGAGTAAATTAAGTGGAACCATTCAGTTTTAGATGATGGAGGAATTCAGAGAACATAAAAGTGGGAAGTGAAAGGAGAATAGGATGGACAAGAAAAACTCCTGAAGAGGAGCTACCTTTGAGGGAGGGGAGAATTAACTGCAATAACCTTGACCTCTGATCAATGAGAGGAAGAAAAGTGAGATCCAGAAATGAAAGAGATAGAAATGAGGGAGAGGAAAAAGATAGGGGGAGGATAAAAGAGGGAAGAGAACAGGGAGAAAAGGAGGGAGAGAGAGGGAAGAGAGGAACAAGACAAGGAAGGAGGGTAGGAGGAAATGAAGAAGAGGAAGGGGAGGAAGTGGGATGGGAGGGAAGAGAAGGAAAGGGAAGGAAGGGAACGAAAGGGAAGGGAAGGGAAGGGAAGGGAAGGGACAGGGACAGGGACAGGGACAGGGAAAGGACTGGGGGAATGAGAGAAAGGTGTATATAGAAGGTGAGAGACAGAGACAGACAGACAGAGACAGACAGAGAGGGAGAGGGAAAGAGAGAGAGAGAGAGAGAGAGAGAGAGAGAGAGAGAGAGAGAGAGAGAGAGAGAGAGATCTTAGAAAGGTAGGCTACTGTGTTGAGTAAGCTTTAAGTAGGAGTATTTCAGACTTTACAGATATAAACTAATTCATTTGTTAACAACAATAATAAACACAATTTTAAAAGATTCTTATCCTCTCATATGGTAGTGTTTTTGTTTTGTTGGGGGTTTTTTTCCCCTTCTGAGGCACTTTGCTGAAAGAATAATTTATTCAGTCTCCAGTTGACTGACTTTATATAGAACCATAAAGTTTAGAAAGTACTTTACATATATAATCTTATTAGAGCAACACACTGACTCTGTGAGCTAGGTAATTCAGGTCTTATTGTTCTTCTGTTTTGTGGATGAGGAACCTGAGGCTGAGAGAGAGCAAGAGACTTGCTAGTCAGAAACAGGATTTAAACCCAGGACTTCTGAACTCCAAGTCCAGGTCTTTAAGCACTGCATCACCATCTCCACTTGACCACAAAATGAGGACTATTAACCAAGGCCTATGGAGATGTAGTTCTTTATCTAATTCAACTAGAGACTGGTGGAACAGAAAGTCAGAATCTTGATACTTAGTCTACCCTTCTTTCAGCTAGGCATGGAATCTGCATGAGATCCTTTATAAACTCTCTCAGGGTTGCCCCCAAAGGAGAGTGTTGTCTCGTTACATGGCTGTCATCTACAGGTTTTGGTTTTGTCTCAGTGTCTAACAGATTCCCCCCCAACTGAGCTCATAGAATCCCATTCAATATACCTCTCTCCAGGGCAGTTTCTTTATCTCCTTGCCCTTTCTCATTCCTGTCACTACCTTTCAAGGGCCAAGACTCATACTTAGTCAACAGCATTTCCCAATTCTTCATCCACCCAGAAAAGTCCCATTCTGCAATGCCACCCAAGTTCAGAACCTTTCTCAGATAGAGTTAACACACCAGCCAAGACCACAAAGTCCAGATTCCTGATTCCATCTTCTCCACCCATTCTGAGTCTGCCAAAAAGAAGGGTGTTAAGAGGCTAAAAAACACATAGCTGTCATTTCCTCCTACTGCATAGTACCTTTCTAATCCCAGATTAAAATACTTAGCTACCCAGAACAGGGATTTTTCTCAATCTTCACTCAAAAAGTAATCAAACTAAACATCAAAAAATATATACAAAACTGAAAAAATCTTAAATAACATAAAAACAGTGAAATTAAAAGCACATAATCTTAGAGATGGAAGATTTGGGGCTTCTCTGGGAGCACATTACCCTATAGAAGGAATGCTTCTAAATCTGACTTCTGAACCCAGTTCTGTGACCTTGGAAGGAAACAAACATTTATTAAGCACCTACTAAGTGCATGGCACTGTGCTGAGCACTTTACAAATATCTCACTTGATTCTCATAATCCTGGGAGGTAGGTGATATAATTACTCCCATTTTATAGTTGAGAAAATCAAGGCTGAAGAGGTTATGTGATTTGCTCAGAGTTACCCAGATAATAAGCATCTGAGGTAGGATATGAACTGAGATTTTCCTGACTCCAGACTCTGTACTCTATCCATGGTGCTACCTAGCTGCCTTAGGCAAGTCACTTCAACTCTGTTAGCTTCAACTCCCTTCACTGAACAGTTATGCCATACCTACCATATTCAAGGTATCGAGTATGCAAAAATAAAATATAACATACTCCCTGCCTATAAGGAGTTTGCATATTATTTAAGGTTTGAGGGTAAAAGAATAAAGTACACAGACAAATGTGAAACAAAATAGAGCATGATGAGGGCAGAGAAAAGATCCAGATAAAGTGATCTATGAAATGTTAGGAGAAAAAGAATGCTTTTAGATGAGAAAATCAAGGAAATTGTCACCAAGGAAGGGGTACCTCAGCTGAGCCTTGAAGGCCATAAAAGATTCTGAGGGACAGAAATGGAGAATATGAGTATTCTAAGAATGGCATCTGTCAAATAAGGGGGTTGGACAGGATAAAGGATTCTTACCCTCTTTGTGTCCTGGATCCTTTTGACAGTCTGGTAAAGCCTATGGTAAAATCCTTCTCAGAATGATGTTTCAAAAAGAACAAAATATATAGGATATCAAAGGAAAATAACATCATAATTTTGTTGTCGTTCTTGCTTTTCTGTTGTGCCTGACTCTCTTGAGACCCCATTTGGGGTTTTCTTGGCAAAGATACTGGAGCGCCATTTCCTTCCCTAGCTTATTTTGCAGATGAGGAAACTGAGGCAAGTTGATTTGCTTAGGGCCACATAGTGAGTAAGTGTCTGAGGCCAGATTTGAACTCAAGTCCTTCTAACTCCAGGACCAGCAGTGTTATCCACCGCACCACCTAAATGCTCACAATATCATAACACAGCTATTAAAATACTTCAGAAAAATCATTGACTCAGGTTACAAATCCCTGAACTAGATGATCTCTAATGTCTCATCCAACTCTAAAATACTAGAATATCTCTATGAGGAGCCTATTTGCAGAGATCCCTGGTTTTGTCCTGAATTTTTTGCAATAACTATTTAATGAACCATGAGCTATCCAAGATGCTGGGATACAAAGACAGAAAAGAAATAGTCCTTTGCCTCAAGGAGTTAATATGCTCCTGTCATTCCTTTTAAACAGAGCCATAATCAGGGCACAGTGAATGCAGATTTTCCCCAGGGTAGCAAATTTAATAGGCACAAAGTTCCTTATCCAGTGGCACCTCCTCCTCACTGCCTACTCTCTCCCTACCTTTGTGGGAGTCCCTCTCCCTAGTGCATCTTCCCCCACAAAAGCCACCCCTAAGTTAAACCTCCCCCTTCCCACCCACCCCCCACTTGCCTTCAGTACAGAAATGATATTTATGGTTGCTTATCAGACAGCCACAAGCTCCACACAGCTCCCTGGAAAATGTTCACTCTAATATAGTCTAAGTCATTGATGTTAATCTTATTTCAGTGCTATAGTGAAAAACGTCTCCTAGAAAATACATTAGCAGAAGATAACACCTTAAGCTTCTTTTTTTAAGAGGCCAGAGCCTGGAAGCACCACAGATCATGAATAATGCAGAAGCAATTAAATAATTAAGAAGCAATGTGTCTATTTTACAATCATCAAACCAATCAGCCATTTTGGTATTTATGTTGGAGTGTTACCAATGCATGCTCCATAGAGTGCTGTAGGGGGAAACAGATTGAGAATTCTTCTCTTTTTCAATCATTGAGCAAAAGCATTTAGAAACAACTCATTCATGTAAACAGAGTGGGGTTTCGAATGTTCTGGGGGAAAAAAATGTAGTGAGCTGAGGTCTGTTCTAGGTTCCTTCTTCTAGTCAAAGCTGTAACAAGGACAGAACCATCAGCTCAGGGTGTGAGATTTAGAGGGTGACTGCGGCACATTCTTTGGGATGCTTCCAGCCCTGCAGTGGGACTGTCAGGGGTCTTGTCCCAGAGGCACCCTTTCCCCTTTCAGGAGCACCTCTTCCTCTCCACCTCCCTTCTCAACCTAGGGTACCACTTACCCTGAGTGAAAAAAAATTGCTAATTATAGCCTCTAGTCTAGCCTACTCCAAGAGCACAGCAATGGACAAGCACTGATCAAATCCAGATAAGAAACCATAGCTAGTTTCCAGAAAATGGATGAATGCATGAGCTGAAAGAAGGAAGAAAGTCTGATCTTTATCTACCAAATCAGTGTGTGCTGCTGGAGGAAAAATAAAATAATTCAAAGACCTCTAATATAAACAAAGGAAGTTTCATTTAAGCAGCTCTGGGAAATTCCCTGATTTTACAGCAGCCTTTTAACATTTCTCACACGGTAAAAATGTGGTGTCAGAAAGAATAACTGACAATATGTTCTTTATTCACCAGTCCCCCTCCCCCTCCATGCACTTACCAATAGACTTCAAAAGGAAATCAACTTTTATAGCTTAATTTCTCTGTATTCCCTTGTATTCAGATCGGCTTTCCTTGACTGTCCCCTTCCAAATGTTCAGGAGACTTAATAATCTAACCTTATTCCTTTCAAAAAATTGGTAATCATTACGGGGGGGGGGGAACATCTAAAAAATGAAAGGATGTACTGAATTGAGTAGATAACTATTTTTAGCTTATCTTTTAAAAAAAGACTATGTTTTTAAATAAAATCAAGAGGTTAGAAAGGAATAGAATGAGAGGAGACAGAGACAGAATAGGGCAAATTATCTCATACTAAAGAGGCAAGGGTAAACTGTTACAATAGAGAGGAAGAATAGGAAGGCAAAAGGAAATGGATCAAACTTACTCTCATTGAATTTGGCTTACGGAGGGAATGATGTACACACTAAACTGGGCATCTTATCCCACAGGAAAGTAGGGGGGAAAGGGATAAGAGGGGGAGATGATAGAAGGAAAGGCAGATTGGTGAGGAGGATAGTTAGGAGCAAACACTTGAAAAGGGACAGGGTCAAAGTAGGGAACAGAACAAGTGGGGGTGAGATAGGATGGAGAGAAATACAGTCAGTTTTTCACAATATATCCACTATGGAAATGTTTTGCATAACTGCACATGTACAACTCATATTGAATTGCTTATCTTCCCAGTAGGGGTGGGTGACAAGGGAAGAAGGGGGAAAAAATCTGGAATTCAAAGTTTTAAAATCAAATGTTTTTAAAAATTATTTATTATTATTATTGTTATTTTTACACACAACTGGGAAATGAGATATACAGGCACTGGGGTAAGGAGATCCATCTTGCCCTACTAGAAAATTAGAGGGGATATGGGGGAGGATATAGAAGAGAGTAGAATGGGGGAGGGGGTATTGAGTGGGATCACTGTTTCAGGGTGGGGGTAGGGAAAAGAGGGGGAGACAATTTGTAACTCAAAACCTTGTGGAAACGAATGTTGTCAAGTAAAAATAAACATAAATTTTGAAAAAGATTATATTTTTGTTTTATTTGTATTTATTGTTCATATTTTGATTTAAGATTATATAATCATCTTTCATTTATTCTTAGAATCCTAAATTTCCTTCATAAGCGTCACCTTCTATAGATCTTTTCCTGATACATGCAATGGCAACGGTGAGCACCCTCACTTCCATTCCAAATTATTGTTTTTATGGATTTATTTGGTATATTTTTGCATAGGCTTATATATGAATGCAATAACAGAATCCAAGAGACATTCTCCTTCTCCCCAAAAGGACCTCTTTGAACTCTGGATTCATTCACCCCAACCAGGTTAAGTGGTGGGAAGCCCTGACCACTGAAAAGAAATGTCAGGCTCTTTATCTCTTATTTTAGGGTTCTTTCCTATCCAATCCTGGAGGCACAGGAAAGAATTACTTAAAGTTTAAGCCTTGATGCATGTCTCAGGTCTCCCCAAAGCAAGAGGTGGAAAGTTTCCCAATATACAATGTAACTTAGGAACAGTACATCTGACACATTGGGTAAGAGTATTAGACACAGAGTCAGGATGATCTGAGTTCAAGTCCTGCCTCAGACACATCCTAGCTATGTGACCCTCAGCAAGTAACTTAACCTTGCTCAGTATTCATTTCTTCATCAGTGAAATGGGGGTAATGATAGTGACTACCTCCCAGGGTTATTGTAAGATAAAATAAGTTAATATTTATAAAGCTCCTTGCAAATAATAAAGTGATATATAAATGCCAGCTATCATTATTATATTGATAATATATCAATTATATAATATTATAAATTTATATCAATATATTAATTGATATATCAATATATCAATTATATAATAATATAATATGTCATATATTGATAATTATATATCATATTACTGCTATTATATGTTGGGGGTCAAGACTTTCTGGGGTCTTGGCACACTAGCTCCCTAGTTCTACAAGGGCATTAGGCAGATATGCAAGGAAAGTATAATCTTGTTGGGTGGATTCTCTCATTGGTTTCTTGAATATCTAAGGAAAGTACTGAAAGTTAATTTGCAAGTGCTGATTGGGACTCCCAGTTTGTTGTGCCTCTGGAGCTGGTTCTAGGATAAAGATCTTAAAGAGTGATTAGCCTTGGGATGGGGTCAGGGAAAGGCAAGACTCAAGTCACGTAGTCACCCCTGCAATCAAGAATAGAAGCTCTATGATTTTCTTGTATCCTTGGGTTGGTATTGAATAGCTCTGCAATAAACAGACTGTGAAATACATCCCCATCTCTCTGTCTCTTTCCTTTATTCAGCTGCAAGCTTTCTCTCACTTTCTCTTTATTTTCCTCAGCTGATAGGTAGCTAGGCCCAGACTGTGCTGGCCATAGCAATTATATGAAGAGGAGTCTGTGATTCTGTCCCTCTGAACAATAACCCTCTGAGTCAGTCAGTTCTAACAACAGTCTACTGAAGCTCCAAATGGGATAAGCTCACAGGACTATTGGGCATCTAAGGGATAGAGTGCAGGATCTTGAGTCAGGAGGACTCATCTTCCTTAGTTCAAATCTATCCTCAGACACTTATTAGCCATGTGACCCTGAGCAAGTCACTTAACCCTCTGTCTCAGTTTCCTCATCCATAAAATGAGCTAGAGAAGGAAATGACAAACCATTCTAGCATCTTTGCCAAGAAAATCCCAAAGGGGGTCATGAAAAGTCAAGTACCATAGAAACAACTCGATGACAACAACGAATTGCTCAGATTCAAACCCAGGTCAGGAACTTGGAAAGTTTAGACCAGGAGGTGGGCAGCAATCACACTTTGATCAGGATTAAATCACTTTGGGTTCCCAGTCTGAGCTATCCCCAAGAAGCTCTAGAATAATAACAATACTCAATACTCCAAGGTATTAGCTACAAGCCCAGCCCAGACATTCCCATCAGACAAGTGTAGAGCACAGCCCCAACATAAAGTCCAAAGTCAGGAAGTAGGCTAAAAGAATGAGCAAACCAAAAACAAGAATATCACCAAGAAAAGCTTTTATGGTAATAGGTATACTCAAGACACAAACTAAGAAAAAAGTGACTCCAAAATATTCTACAAGCAAAGCCCCAGAGTTAAACACTGTTTGGGCACAAACTCAACCATAATCCCTAGAAAGAAATGAAGCAAGAGTTTAAAAGGGAGATAAAAAATGTTTTTTGATGGATGAAATCAAAGCAGTAAAGGAAAACACTGGAAAAGAAATCAAATATGTGGCAGAAAGACTTGGGAAGAGAATTAACAACTTTAGCCCAAGCAACAAATCCACTAAAAATTAGAACGAACCAAATAGAAGTTAACAACTCCATGAGAAAAATGACAAATATCAAAATTAAAATTAAAAAGACTGGAAAATTGAAGAAACTATATGTCCTAGCAAAAAATAACTGACCACGGGTGGCTAGATGGTGCAATGAATAGAGCACCAGCCTTGGAATTAGGAGGACCTGAGTTCAAATCCAGCCTCAGACACTTAACACTTACTAGTCATGTGACCCTGGGCAAGTCACTTAACCCAATTGCCCTGTCTTTCCCCCCTCCAAAAAGAAAAATATTAAAATAAAAAAATAACTGACCTAGAAACAAATCAAAAGGAAAAAAAATTTAAGAATCCCTAGACTACCTGAAACCTATAACTAATAAAAGAACCTAGACACATTTTTTAAAATATTAAAACAAAAATTACCAAGCTCTCTTAGAAATAGAGGGTAAAGTGGAAACAGAAACAATCTACTTGTTGCTTCCTGGAAGAAGCCTTCAAATAAAAACTGACAGGAATATTATAACCAAAACTGGAAGGTTGCATGTCAAAGAAAAAATTCTATAAGCGACCAGAAAGAATGAATTCAAATACTTAATAACCACATTCAAGATTACATATTATTTAGCAAACACCACTATTAAAGAGAGGAAAGCTTGGAATATAATATTCCAGAAGGCAAGAGATCTATAATTACAACAAAGAATAACTTACCTAGTAAAACTGAGTATAATCCTAGAGCAGGGGAAATAAACATTTAATGAAATAGAGGATTTCCAAGGACTCTTGATGAAAAGAACAGAACTGTGTAGAAACTGAAGTACAAATACAGGAGTCAAGAGAAACATAAAAAGGTAAATATAAACAATCATAGGGAACCAAACAATGATGAAACTGTTCACATTCTTTTTTGTTAAATAAATTTTTTATTTGTTTTCTTGTTTACATCATTCATTTCCATGAGATTTTTGAATTACAAAATTTCTCCCCATCTTTCCACTACCCCAACCGCAAAACAGCAATCCCACGCTAAAGCCCCTCCCCTGATCTTGCTCTCTAACTTTCTGGTAGGGCAGGGAGGATCTCCCTACCCCAGCCCCTGTATATCTTAATTCCTAGTTGCATGTATTGAAGAACTTTAAATTCTAGATTCTTTCAGTTCCTCCCTTGTCTCCCACCCCCACTGGAAGGATAAGCAATTCAATACAAGCTGTGGATGTGTAATTATACAGGACATCTTCATAGAGGACATATTGTGACAATGATCATATGTCCCTCCTTCCTATCCCTCCCCCCCTTGTTCTGTTCTCTACCCTGTCCCTGTCCCTTTACTGAGGTGTGTGCTTCCAGCATCCCTCCCCCAGACCC
>JAQQSW010014570.1:0-12079 GCA_028646575.1 Pseudocheirus occidentalis | reverse complement strand
TTGTGGGAGGGGTCTTACAGTGTGATCAATGTTCTGGGCTGGGGGGTAGGGACAAAAAGGGGAGAAAATTTGTAACTCAAAACCTGTGGAAATGAATGATGTAACCAAGAAAATAAATTAAAATTTAAAAAAAAAAAAGAAACCTAAACCTTTACGTCACAGCTCATGTCAGTCCTTTCTCCACCCTTTGGAATCCAATTAATTGTAATACTAAATCAAGAATATAACTACTGTGTGACCTAAAATTTTAATTCATCATTTAAGTAGAGGTTCTTGACCTTTTTTGTATCTTGGACTCCTTTGGTAAGATGGCAAAGTATAGCTACCCCTTCTCAGAATAATGTTTTTAAATACCTAAAATAAAATACCTAGTATTACAAAGGGAATGAATTATAGTGAGATCATTAATTATAAAAAATTAAAGAAGTTGGGGAAGTCTTCTCATGAAGAAATCAAAACAATCTATAGTCATATGAAAATGTTCCAAATCATTATTCATTAGGGAAATGCAAATTATAACATTTTGTATATCTTATATACCTACGAGATTAACTAAAATGACAGAAGGGAAAAGTAATAAATGTTGGAGGGGATATGGAAAAATTGGGACGCTAATTCATTGTTAGTGGAATTGTGAACTGATCCAACCATTTGGGAGAGCAATATGAAATTATGCCCCAAGAGATATTAAACTATATATACCCCTTGACCCAGCAATACCACTACTTGGTCTGTTTCTGAAGATAATTAGAGGAAAAGGAAAAGAACCTATATATTCTAAAATGTTTATAGCAGGTCTCTTTGTGATGACAAAGAACTAGAAATTGCAGGGATTCCCATCAATTGGGGAATGGCTGAACATATTTTAGTATATGATTGTCCTCCTGACTCCAGGGCGGGTGCTCTATTCACTGTGCCACCTTGCCACCCCTCATAGTATATGATTGTGATGGAATACTACTGTGTTATAAGAAATGATGAGCTCGATAATTTTTTTAAAACATGGGAAGAGTTGCATAAAATAATGGAAAGCAAAATGAGCAGAACCAAGAGGACAGTGTATACAGTAAAAGTAATATTGTTTTAAGAACAACTTTGAGCAAATAAGTTGTTTTGACTATTATAAATACCCAAATTAACTATAAAGGATATGTAAGGAAAGATGCTATCTGCATCCAGAGAAAGAACTGATAAATAGAAGTCTGTATAGAATAATTTTACATATATATGTGTGTGTGTATGTATATATATATATACATATATATATATATACATATATGCCTATTTGTGTCTAATAGTAGCCATCTCTTGGGTGGGGAATATTGGGGATGGAATGAAGAAGAGAAATTTACATGACAATTTGGTTGCATGTTTGAAGGGAATAGCAAGTTGCGATGGTAGATTTGCAAGTTCATGTTCAATCATTTTTTTATTGTACTATGTTATAGACAAGCTTGTTTTCTTCCATAAATTAAAAATGAATCTTTTTTCAAAAAAAGAAGTTCATGGACATCATATTAACAACTGATTTTAAAACTTGGGTTTTTTTAGGGTTGTTTTTTTTTTGGAGAGGGGAAGGTAGGGCAATTGGGGGTTAGGTGACTTGCCCAAGGTTGCACAGCTAGTTTTGTGTCAAATGTCTGGGGCTGGGTTTCAACTCAGGTCCTCCTGACACTACCACTTAGCCACCTTGATTTAAAGACTTCTTAAGGATTGTATTGAATGATGAGTAGCACAATGATAAGTGGCATTTCTAGTGGTTTATTTCCATACAGAAACTTGCTAGTAATGTTGACTTTTAAAAAGTTTCAATCAAATCTGCATCACCATACCTAATATTAGGAAGACAATTCCTAGCTGAAATACATACTCAATAACTTTGATTGGCAAGAGATGCACAGAACACATGAGATTGTCCCTAACATCCTGGGTTCTTGAGGGTGACACCAGAGAAATACAAGCTCTAGCAAATTCTACCAGCTAGAAAGAATTCAGGTATATAACTGACAACAAACTGTATGTCTGCTGTCCAAGATCCAGCTGAGATAAATACTAAGAGCTCTTCACCAGTATTCTAGTCACCAGGTAATGAATTCCTTGGCCATGAGAACTCACAAAATTACAAAGTAGCTTGAGTTTCTTTTGCACTCCTTTTCATTCTTCAGTGATGGTGGCAAAGTAGTGCAAAAAGAGGCAAAAGGTACTAATTCTCACTATTTTTAAGAATGTCTAGAGGAGTTCATTGAACTGTTTATACTCTAAATGTGTACTCTTTGTCCAATGACCAATGAGTAGACATACCAGTGGAGGAACTGAGCTATATTCATATGGATACTCTTGCTATAAATGAAACCAGAAAACATAAGGAAATTGCAACTAAATGCAAGAATGACTCACAAATTCTCCTTGGAGAGGCAATAAAGAAGTTGGCAGAGTTTTTTCATCAAATACCTAAAGGCAATAAGAAACAACATTTCTTGGGATACACAGTCATATAGTCTTGCAGTATGCATGATGAACATAAACAAACAGATCACCATGAAAATAATTGCAGCTTATGTGCCAGCATCTGTTGAAGAGGACAGAAAGGTAGAACAATTCTGTACAGGTCAACAAGTTCCTGAAAAACGAGTCAACATATACATTGATAATTGATCACTTCTGTGCAAAAGGGAAATGATAAATGTTGGAAAATACAGTCTGACACTAAGATATGAAAGAGAAGAGAAGTTTGCAGACAATTTCAAATCCTTACATCTGTATATCATGAACACATTATTCAAGAAGAATATATGAAGGTACAGAATATGATAAGCATGAAGCATCACAAAAACAATGAAATTGTTAAGCTCTAATCAGCAGGAAGTGACCATTAGTGATGCTCTTTCTGCATCAATTGTCTGTGTACATTCTATCAACTAGTTTAAGTAAAGCTCCAAACAATCCACAGATTAGGGGAGGGGGGGGGTGGAGGTGAAAGATGAGATACGATATGGAATTACAACAGTGTCAACCTGACCTATTCAAATAAGTTGTTCATTCCGAAAAATGGGTAACCAAACATAAAAAAATAGTAAAGATATTGGCTCTATGGGGAGAAAACAGGAAACACAATCATTTCATGACATCTTGATGGACTAAAAAATGTAGGAACACCCCATTCACCTGATGGCCTCATAATCAATGCACCCCAGTCAATAATCCTTAAGCACCTACTATGTGCAAGTGACTTTGGAATACAAAAAGAAGTAAGAGAGTCCCTGCCCCAAACAGTTTGTAATCTAATGGAGGAGATAACATACAAACAAATATATACAAAACAAACTACATAAAGGATAAAAAGGAAATAATTAATGGAGGGAAGGCATTGTAATTAAAAGGGGTTGAGTAAGACATCCTGTAGGGTAGGATTTTAACTGGGACTTTGAAAACTCAGGTGGGGGAGCAGAGTCAAGATGGCAGCATAGAAGCACCACCTCAAATACCTATAAAATATGACTCTAAACAAATTTTAGGACTCCAGAACCCACAAAGTGACAGAGAAACAAATCTCCTGCTGAAGGCAGCCCAGCAGGCAGACAGGAAGGGTTCATTGCAACACGATGGAAGCCAAGACCCACATGAACTCACAGTTTGAGCTCCAGGGTGGCCAGGACCAGCCGGCTGGAGTATTTGGGAGAGTGGATCACTGGCATCTGTGGTGATTTCCAGAATTATCAATCCATAAATGCCAAATACAAAGTAAAAGGTCAGTGGGATTTGACTGGATTTGGGGAGGGTGAGAGGAGGGGGTCTGGCCCTCTGCCCCCAAAACCAGAAGTGGTGGAAGTGGCAGCCCTGCAGCTATCTACACATGGCTGCTTCAGAGCTCCCAGCCAGCAGACTGCAGGGGGGCCAAGTAACCATTCAGAGGCTAAGTGCTCTTTCCTTAATCTTCCTGGATCTGGATTGCAGTCTTGGATGTTAGTACTGAGGTGTGTGACCAGTGAGCCAAAGCTGGTGGGGGCTGTAGAAATGGCAGCCTCCTAATAGCTCCAGCAAAACCCCAGCAATTTATTACCAAGCTCTCCTCTCTGGAAGCAGAGTTCTACTGTGGCAAAGAGCTCAAAAGTCAAGTAATTGACTGGCAACATGAGCAAGCAAAGGAAGCACAGCCATCCAACTTTAGATTCCTTTTTGGGGACAAAAAGGATCAAAGCATGGAACAGGAGGAAGACAACACAGTCAGAACTCCTGCACCAAAAGCTTCCAAGAAAAATATGAATTGGTTACAGGCCATGGAGGAGTTTAAGAAGAATTTTGAAAA
This sequence comes from Pseudocheirus occidentalis, assembly GCA_028646575.1. NCBI lineage: Eukaryota > Metazoa > Chordata > Mammalia > Diprotodontia > Pseudocheiridae > Pseudocheirus > Pseudocheirus occidentalis. The sequence goes on along the minus strand of JAQQSW010014570.1, from coordinate 7,773 downwards.
TCAAATAAGAGAAATGGAGAAAAATTGGGAAGAGAATATCATATCATGATGCTTTGTTGTCTCACCTTTTCCTTTTCTTTCCCAGGCTTCCTTCAAGTCATTTCACATTCCACCTTCTACAGGAGGCTCTTGGAGGTCCCCTAGTTGCTTTCTGGGGCAGCTAGGTGGTCCAGTAAATTTGAATCCTTTTACAAATTTTAAATTTCATAAATTCCTAAGTACCAAAGGATGTTTACCTTTTTCTAAATGAGCTTTCCCAATTAAACCAGCCTTATCACAATAACAAAGCTTACCTGGCCTTTAAGAATTTAATAGGAATACACAGGGTTCAGCAAATTGAATCTGGATTTATAATCGCTAGTGGTAACATTTTAATTTCTAAGTTCTAATATTCTTAACTTTTTTTTTAAGAAAAGACTAGGAAATGCGTGAAGGTTTGGAGTTAACAACACAGGTCACAGAGACCCTGAAAGCTGGGTGTAAGGATCCCCAAAGACAACCAAGTGCAGAGGTCCACCTCCCCAAACTCCTACAGGGGAGAGCAAGAAATAACACAGGGTAAAAAGTTCACTAAGGTAGAGCAAGATGCTTTTTCTTTTAAGTTTTGGAGACCAATTTTCTTACCAAAATTGTTTAGTAACAAATCAGTTTTCTAGATTATTTTGAAGTCAGGCTGTGTCGCAAGGGAACACTAAGCACTTTTCCTTAAGATCTCCTCCCTGAATTTCCCTCCTAGAATCCTCCTAGCCACTTGTCCCAGCGTCCCAGGACAGAGGGGAGAAGGCAAATATGATTGACCCCGCACAAGGGTGTCCCTTTGTACGAGGGTCCACAATCCAACTGACCACCCAGAAGTCAGTGGAGTTTCAGACGCCACTGGAAGTGTCTGGGCACTCCAGGAGTCTTGATGCTATGAAGACAGTAGGAGCAGAAAGGTCTGGGGAAGAGAACAAGGAAAAGAGTGCTTACCTGTTATCCCGGTGGCTAGGAGAAGATCATTAGAGTGCAATACTTGCCAAAATGAGGTGGTTCATGGTTGGGACAGCTGGTTCAGGTTTTTGAAAGAATTCACTCATACCTTCTCCTTAGCCAAAGGGAGCTTAATTAACACAAAAGCATGGAGGCCTGAGACTTAGGAAGGAGATAAACAAGATCAATGATATAAGAAAAGGACTAGACTTTATAAGAGAAAGGAGCACTAAAGCACCTTCAAGTTACAGAATGGACTAAGAATAAGCCTCAAATCCTCCTCAGGGGGCATGGGAAAGTAACCATTACTATAAATCCTTAGGGCACCTTTGTATTCAAATCAGAACCAAAATCACTCTCCTGCCCATTCTCCTTAAAATAGTTAATTAATGCCTCTACTAATCCTCTGATCTGAGAGCAGCTTGGGAACCATGGAGCTGCTTGACAGACTATTTAAAAAAAATTTTTTTGGAATTTTTTTTTAGATGCCTCCCATTTTACGCCTCTTTTTGCTCTGAATTCTTTTAAGAACTGAAAACTGAGTGATCCCGGCAATCGCCCTCGTAGAGCCTTCCCCTGGGCCTTCCCCTCACCCCAGGGGGACTGGTAGCTAGAGACTTCCATCCTGATGCCACACTTTGGGGCACCACTTGCTGAGGCTAGCACAGTCTGGGCCTAGCTACCAGCTGAGTGAAATAAAGGGACAGAGAGAGAGAGATAGAGAGAGAGAGAGAGAGAGAGAGAGAGAGAGAGAGAGAGAGAGAGAGAGAGAGAGAGCTGAATAAAGGAAAGAGGGAGAGAGACTGGGATGTATTCCATAATCTGTTTATTGCATAACCATTTCATACAGAGCCCGGTGCTGGGGATTTTCAAGGGCTAGATGGAGCTGCTAAAGATTGAGGAAGCATTACTGTGGTGCTGGTACTTTGTACAAATGCTGTTGTGACTTTGTTTACATGCATGAATGTTACTGTGGCTTTGTTAAGCCTTGTCTTCCCAGGAACAGAGATTGTGAAGGAATTGAGATGGACTGGACACTGTGAGTGCCAATGTGGAGAAGGAACTGCATGGAGAGATGGACAAGGAACTGGGAGCTGTCTGCCTTTGAACTCAGGTGAAAGTTTTGTGGATTCAGGAAGGAACTACCTGCCTCCAATCAAGATGAAAAGACCTCTCTGTGGATACTGAGTAGAGACTAATGAAATTGTCTTAGTGACTGATGAAACAGGATATTGAGTAGTGACTGATGAAGTTGTCTGAGTAGTGATTAATTAAATAGGGCACTGAGTAGTAACTGATGAAATTGTAATGTACCTGTGACCTAGGGGTGGATGGCTTTTGTACTTTCCACTACCCCTTAAGAGGGTACTGAGTAGTGACTGTTGAAATTGTTGCACCCCATGTGGGGGAGGACTTTGACTTTTGTACTTTGTGTCTCTTAAGGAGGCAAGCCTCCTTAAGGATGATTGAATGACTAAGTTACTAAATGACTGACTTACTAAATGAATGTACTAAATATGTGACCATTTGGTGAAAACTATGTGGCCATTTTAATAATAAGTTGTTGAGTTGTGGAATGGTGAATACTGTATTTTGATTTTCTGTAATAAGGTGTAACATTGTGAATGCTGCACCTTGATTTTCTGTGAATGTTTTGTTCTAATTTGTTATTGAATAGAGAGTTTGCTACACTGTGTAATCAGAACCATAAAAAGCTGTTCACAGCGGCAGTCCTCTGGAAAGCTGCTCGTGCTTTGTATTAGACAAACAAATTGAAATATATAAATTTAAGGATAAGATCCACAGCTGGGTCCAAGGTGTGGTTTGGAAACAGGAAGGACAGCTCTGTGGATATTCTTTTGAATGGTGCTATAAAATTAGCATGATGAATTGTGTCCACCTTACCCTCACCTTAAATTCTCCTTCAGTTATGGCAAAAGTCTGATTCATTCTGTTTCTTTTCTGACACTTCAACACTCATACAAGGTTTTTCTCCTTTCAGGAAATGATATTAACTCATCACTTATATGTGTTTGTTATTTGGGTGCATAGGGGGTAATTAGGCATCCAAAAATGTTCTGTGTTATGGTCATAAATCATAAAAATAATTTTAAAAAATATGGAAAGGCATATGAAGTAGTGCAGAGGAATGAAAGTGTATAATAGTCATCCCTAATTACAACTAAGTAAAAATAATACCAGCAACTACATCTGAAACACACACTTTAAAAAACAACAAGGGGCCAAAAGGAGATGTGGAAGTTTTATTTTGTTCAAGCTAATATAAACTCTTTTTCAAATGAATTGTAATTCATGTAGTTTAGAAATCTATGTGAGATTGTTTTTATTTTGTTTGTGAATTTGAATGTTTATTTTTGTTGATAATCACTAAGTTTAGAATTTTTAAGTGTTTACAAAGTAATTATGGGGAGAAAAATATTTTTCCTTTCTTCCTCAGAATTGGCAGTACAAAAAGATGCAAGATGTAAGGGAAAATAAATATTGTATGATACTTTAAAAGTTGGGCTTTATTAAAAGACTTGTTTCTCATGATAACTTAGATGTTGGGAAGAAAGCCATCTCAGAAGTCAGATAATCCAAACCTCCCATTTTAAAGATGAGAAAACTGACTCCTAAAATGGTGGACTAACTTGCTCACTGATAGTAAATAGCAGAAAAAAAGACTTGAACCCAGGTCCCCCAGTCCTCTTTCCACTCAGCCACACATTTCTTGAATTCAGCTCAAAAGTTAAAGCTCATTTGACTTAAAACCTGTATTCGATTCATCAGGGCTGAGTGAAATTCCCATTCATTTCTTATTGAACAGCCTTTCCAGGGTAATTGAACAGCCTTTCTGTTACATGTAATATATGATGTCATGCTACCCTGTGATTTTGAGCACTCTGATTGATTAATCCATAAATAATTTGAGTACCTGCTTTATGCTCCATACCATGCTATGTGGAAGGAGGAAACAAAGCAAGTATAAGACAAGTCTCTGCCCTCAATGAGCTTACAAATTACTAGTTTGACAAGAAAAATGCATATATAACTATTATTTTATTTTATTTTATTCTAATAATAAATTTAAATACTAAAAACAAAAATTTTAAGTATCATGACATTCATTATATGAGTAACAAGTGTGCTAGACTAGTGCTCTATAGATAAGTATAAGGTGAAATAGTTGGGAAGGTTTCATAAAAGGTGAGCTGAGCCTTGAAGGATGTATCCTTTAGCTAAGTCTTTAAGGATGGTGGGATTCACTAAAATGGTGAGAAGTACCATGAACAAAGACCTTGAAGGCATCTAGACCAACCCCTCTTTCAATAGAGGAAAATCCAGAGCTGAAAGACAACCCCAAATCTCTTCCCATTCAATTTTTGCCAAATTTCAGTTCTGTCTCACTACTAATATTTTTACTCCAAATGTCATGTCACAGATAATTTCTTTCCTACATGCCATCCCTTAGATCCAATCACTATAACAAGATTTTTCTCAAGGCCCATTTCAGAGCCTAATGTGAAAATGATGATAGCTTTAGAGCTGAAAGGGACCTCACAGGCCATATCTAGTTGAATCTCTTCATTTTACAAATGAAGAAAATGAGACTCAAGCAAGTGAAGTGATTTGCTCAGGGTCACATAGGCAAGATTCAAGGTCAGAGACAGGATTTCAATCCAAGAGAGACAATGTTCTTTCCACTCTATTTCAACATAGAAAAATTCTTTTGTAAAGCCGATGCCAGTTTGTTTTGTTATTTGGAGAAAAAAATGAGCAAAACATTAAATCAATGTGTGGATACACTTAAATACAGTATAGTTTTTCTTCATCCATCAAACATTGATCAAGCATCAATTCTGTGGCCTCAACTAAAGTTCTAAAGAGTTGCTTCCCTGTGGTACAGACCCTAGGCTATCAAAGACCATGCCAGCAGAACACAGTCTCTGGTACATCTACCAAGCTCGAAAAGCTTAAAGGAGGGACCTAGGAATGAATTGTGTGTCTATCATCTAAAAAATAGCCTACATAGAGAGAGGCTCATCCCTAGGTTCATTCAGAACAAGGGATTCTAAGCCATAGCACCCAAGACCAACTAAGTGAAGTTGTGATCTGAACAGGTATCAGACAGACTGAAAAAATCTTAGGTCTTTGAAGTATTAGAGAAAGTGTCCAGTATTAAGCAATGAGGGAAACACAAAAATGAATAGAATATGCTGCCTGCTCAGGGACTTTGTAGTCTGTGTACTCTCTGTAGAGATGGAATGTCCTGTGCCAACAACAACAAATGGGCTAATTTGGTTGGATTAAAGAAAAGGGCATAATATATAATAAATTTGGAAAGGAAGATTGGAGCCAGGTTGTGAAGAGCTTTAAATGTCAAACAGAAGAATTTGTATTTGATCCTAGAGGTAATAAGGAACCAGTGGAGTTTATTGAGCAGGCTAGACTTGTGCTTTAGGAATATCCTGTTGGCAGTTATGTGGAGGAGAATGAATTGGATACAGGAGAGAATGGAGGCAGAGAGACCAATTTGGAGACTATTATAATAGTCCAGGGGGATAAGAGCATTGTTACAACTTCCCACTGGAGTAGGGATGCAGTTTTCACATTTTTCTCTATCCCCTAGTGATTTTTCTCTTGGGGAAATAATCCATTGTTAGCTCTTATTTTACTTCAACATTTTTTCCCTTCCCCTTCCTTTGCAATTAAAACTACCCTAAGGTGAGGAGGTGGAGGGAAGGGAAGAAGGTGGAAACCATACTGGATCAAATCCTCATAAAAGCTCTTAGAAAGACATTTGAGTATACCCCCATGCTAAGAACATTCTTTTGTTTCTTTCCTTTCACCTCCCCCATATAAGTTTCACTGAAATACTACTTTTTACAAGAATTACACCTAGAACTGCACATGGTAAGCAGAAGAAGAAGCATGAAGAAAATTTCTGAGCACCACGCTTCATTGGAAATAACTGGTATTTCCAAACTGGTATTGCCTTATCTCATTTATAAGTCAGGGTACTTGTGGCCTACCTTTCCTTTATCACAAACTCTAAGGTAGGTTGAATGCTTCCTCAAAGTCTTTCTGCCATTTTTATACCATCCCCAGTCATGTTCTCCTTGTTGATGAGAATCAGATCCATGATAAAATTTTCCCTTGTAGGTTACTCTAACTTTTGAAGGATGAAGATGAGCCAAGAAAACATTAGCTTCTCTGCTTTTGGTGGAGAGCAACAGATATGTGGATAATGGAACTTACTTCTCACTACTCATTCATTCCTTTCTGCCAGAATTGTTGCATGATTCCCAAAGTCCTCACATCTTTCTTGTTTCTATCAAGATGGTATGTGGTATCTGATGCAAGACATGTTTCTTCTTTAAAAGGGATATGAGAAAAGCTTGGACCTCAGCTGGAGGTCTTGCCCAATACTTCTACCTATTTGTGCTGTTTCCTTCTAGGTTCCTACTAGTAGGCCGTACCCCAGGCCAAAAGACAAAATGTCTTGTGGATCATTCAATCTTCTTTCATCATCTTTTTTCTTCCCTTTAATATGGAGTCCTAATCCTGCTACCTAAATCTCCCTCTGGGAACACCCCTTTAAATATACCTAAGTTTCTATTTCTGAAGTTTTCCTTTCTCTGCTTCCCCACTCAAAACTCACACTCTGCCCCAGTCCCCTGGAGCCTTGTTGGCTACTGGATAAATTAATAAGCAAACTCAGGTTCATTATAGAATCTGCCAAATGACAATATATTTTCCATCACTAAACAACTGTACCATGGTAGATAAAATGCTGGTCTAGGAATGAGGAGGACCTGAGTTCAAATCTTGGATTGGACATTTATTGACTGTGGCCCTGAGCATATAACTTAATCTCTTTTAGCCTCAGTTTCCTCATCTGTAAAGCAGGGATAAGAATAGCACCAGAATTGTTGTAAGGGATATATTTCTAACTGTTAGCTATTATTATAAATTAGTACATATATGCAAAACCAACTTTACATAGGTTTCTAATATTAGGCATTGCACTAGCAACTACCACCAGTCATACCCACATATGGTAGCATAAGAGAAATGGCTATTTATCTCAGTTATGAATAACAGAAAGAAATTATAAAGTATACACTTTAGCCACTTACTATACTTTTTCTCTAAGAAAATATGTAGAAACAATAAAATACATATAAACATAGGTAATTAATATTTGTCATTGTCAAAATTTGGCTCCTGCTTAGGTCTCTAATTACCAGGAAATTTTTATTCATTTCAATTCTAAATTTGATTCTGGGTTATAACATCCCTTTAGGCAAGGTTTAAGAATTGCTGTCTTGAAACTGGGTGTGATAAATTGCTAACGACCCTGGAAATTGTATTTCTTTCCAGCCTGGGAAGAGAAAAGGCTCCCCTTCTTTCAGTAGTCTAGGTCATCAGTTGAATGAGCTATGTAACTTGAATTTATCAAGGACAGTTAGGTGCTCGTTTCCTACCTATCAACTTATTATCTTGGGTATCAATTCTCTATTAGTCATATTTGTTCTGTCCATTACAGTACAAGGGTCGTTCTCTTTGGCAAAGAAAACAGAAGCAAAATAAATGTTAAGCAACTTTAGTTTCTTGATGCCATGAGTTCTCTGATTCATCCTTAGCAATGGTCCCATCTGTTCTTTGATTCTCTTCTTTTATCTAATAGAGCTAAAAAATGTTTTAAATTATCTTTTAATTTAACATTTTAATTATCTTGACAGTTTCAGCATATTCTGAACTTTAGTACCATTGACACTGTTCTTTTTTTTTTTTTTTTTT
>JAQQSW010014569.1:0-12079 GCA_028646575.1 Pseudocheirus occidentalis | reverse complement strand
ACCTCCCAGATTGCTGAGAAGAGCCCCACCTGCTGGGCTGCCTGTAGCAACAGATGTACTTTCTGTCTTTTGGAGAGTTTTGGAGCTTGAAAATCTGTTTAGAGTCCCATTTTATGAGTTTTTTAGCATGTTTATGTGGGAGCTGTGGTGCTTTGCTCCTTCTACACCGCCATCTAAGTCCTGGGGTTTCAAAGGCAATAATGCAATAGTCCCTATCTTTGAGCAGCTTGCATTTTACTGAGAAGGAGAATTTTGAACTAGGAAGTGACCCTAGAAATAATCTCTCCTTGTGTGTGACGTATAATAAGTGCTTGTTGATTAACTGATTTCATTTAACCCACTTATTTTACAAATGAGAAAACCAAGACTCAGAAAAGTCCAGTGATTTTCCAAATGTCACACAGCTAAATAATGGGAGAACTGATGTTAGAACCTGGCATTTTGGTTCTGTGCCTAGTGCACGTTCCACTCTGTCATACTCTCTCATTGCTATTTGCATGTGAGTTGCTCCCTTACTTTATTGTGTTAAAAGTCACATTTTTGAGAATATTCAAATGTATGTAAATAAATTTTCTAAGCATTAATGCTTAGAAAAGTGCTACTGCTATTGCTTCATATTACCATACAGCCAGTAGATACTGATTCTTAAAATGAAATAGATTCAATCATGAAGATGAAACACTTTGAGATCTTTGGATGAGTGCTACAATAAAATTTTTAATATTCATCTGTTTTCCAATATGTCCAACAATTTAAAATATTTGGGGCTTTGGATAGGAAATATCAAGCATAACTGTTTGTCACCAGTGTGGTGGTATAGAATGTTTTATCAGCCAATGTGATTGAGAAGACATAATGGAGGTTGTTTTAATTGTTTTTGTTTATATCACTGCCCGGAAGTCATCTAAATTTCCTGGAAGGCCGTAAACCATTAGATTATGTGAGGATATTTTGGTTATAGTGGACATACATTAGTTTATAACTGTGTGGCATAGGGGTAAGAGTGCCAGACTAGGTATTAGGAATTCCTGTGTTTAAATCTCATCTCAAGCACTTACTAGTCAAGTGATCCTGGGCAATCCCAGCACTATCTCAAGGGTTTTGGGGAGCATTAAATGAGAAAATGTACACTTGGCAAATCTTAAAGTACTATAAGTATACCAACTGTTATTATAATAATCATTATGACTTTTATCAGCTTCAATAGAAATACTTTAAGTCAAAGTTGGTCCCATTGATTACATTACCTAGTATCTGTGGGGTGACACTGATTTGTATGTGCCTTCTTCTTTTCATTCAAAACATCTAGTGCCCATTTACTCTGTTCTCCCTTTCACTGAGAAAGGTCTTTATTTTCTTCTTGGATTTTCAAATAATGTAAAAATATATTGATTAAAGAATATATAGAATTCCTCTTTAACCAAGGGTTACATTTCTTAATATTGTTTTCTTGGAAGTCTTTTTTAAAAAATTAATTAATTTATTTTCTTGTTTACAGCACTTATATCCATGAGATTTTGAGTTACAAATTTTCTTCTTATCTTTCCCCTACCTACCACCCCAGAACAGCAATCCCACTCTATAGCCCCTCCCCCAATCTGCTCTCTCCTATATCCTCTCCCATCACCCCTCTGACTTTCTGGTAGGGCAAGATAGGTCTTCCTACCCCAATACCTGTATATCTTAATTCCCAGTTGCATGTAGTTAATAATAATAATAATAATAATAATAATAATAATATATACACATATATATTTTTAACATTTGATTATAGAACTTTGAATTCTAGATTATTTCCCTTCCTCCCTCATCACCCACCCCTACTGGAAGGACAAGCAATTCAATAAAGGCTGTACATGTGTAATTATGCAGAACGTCTCCACAGTGGACATATTGTGAGAGTCTGATTATATGTCCCTCCTTCCTATCCTGCACCCCCACCCTTGTTCTATTCTCTACCCTGTCCCTTACAGAAGTGTGTACTTCCAGCAACCTTCCCCACATGCCCTGCCTTCTCCTCCCCTCCATTATACCACCTTTCATCTCCATCCCCTCTACTCTCCTGTGTGGCAAGATACCCAGTTTAGAGTTAATGTCATTCCTTCCCTAAGTCAAATTCAATGAGAGTAAGGTTGACCTTTTCTCTTTTACCTTCCTGTTCTTCCCCTCCATTGTAACAATTATCCTTAGCCTCTTCTATATGAGATGATTAACCCTATTCTGTCTTTTCCTGTCTCCTGTCATTCTAATCCTCTCCCACCTCAGAATTTCACCTTTTAAAGTATTGTCCCTTCCTATTCAATTGATCCTGTGCCCTCTATGTACACATATATACACATACTCAGATATGTGTTCATATGCATATATAAACCCTCCTATATAGACATGTGTGTATATGTATATATACTTTTGTATTCCCTTCACCTATTCTCATACTGAGAAAAGTTTCATAAGTTACAATTATCATTTTTCCATGTTGGCATGCTGCGATAATCCCTTCCTGCTCAGCTGTCATCAGCAGGACATGTGTTTTTCTGTATTTTTGTGTAAGTTTTGAAGCCCTAAAATTTGTCTGGAGTCATATTTTATGGGTATTTGAGGTGGCCACGTGGAAGCTGCGGAAACTTGTTGCTTCTATGCCTCCATCTTGGCTCCGCCCCCTCTTGGAAATCTTTAGCAAAAGGAGCTGAGAAAATAAGTTTTTATTCCTTTTCAGTCTGATTTGTCAGTCTTTCTCTTTTACTTGGTCTGAAGTTCTGAAGATTTCACACCTACAGCTGTGAAAACTATTTTTTTCCAGGTATCCCACACTAATAGTTTCCAGAAAACCCAAATTTGGTTGTTTGCTACTTCAGTAGGTGCCAACTGCTTTAATGCCTGGCCTCCTTCTGTCTTGAGACCAGGCTCTGAAAAATGATTATACCACTGAGTTTATGATCCCTGGGCCTCTATTCTAGCAGATTCTTTGCCATGGATTGACTATAAAATCCTCTCAGAATTCATGAGGATTTACTCGGTTTGGGTTGCATCTTTTGGCATTACTCTAGATCTGTTTGACTTATCTAAGTATAATCCTATATCTGTAGAAATGCCTCCCTCCTGCTTTTAGTAACAGAGATACTAATTAGTATCTTCTCTCTATGCTATTTGGTTTTGTGTTAGATACTAATATAGTAAGGCTATCTTAGTTTAGATCACAAGGAGGCCAAAATAGATATATCCATAGTGTCTCTTCTTACCACCCTTCTCCAAGAAAGACTTTGATTTCTTCTAAAAGCACCCAAAAAGACTGAAGAAATCAGATTTTTTCCACTCTAGCTCTTGCTAGTCTTATGCAGCCCCTCTCACAGTCTCTATGGTAACTGAGCAGTGGTGGTGGTAATGATGATAAATTACTTTCATGTAAGTTTTCTGTGGCTCTATAAAGTATTAAAAATGTCTTGTGAGGAGATGCACACTTTTTATAGACATTCCTAGGAAATTAGGCTTGGAAGTGCCCCTTTTGTGTCTTTCTTTGGCTATATAGGCAAAACAGGCTTGAAGAGACATCATGGGGATTAACCAGGGATATGACAAATATCTTTATTTTCACTTGTGTCCTACATTGTGAAACCTTCCAAAGTAAGACTTCTTTCATGTAAATCAAGAGTATGTTTGCTTCAGAGGGCTTGGACCTCAATGAATTGGCTGTGGATAAAGATATGAGAAAAATGTCTGAGTGACTAAGGACAAAATCTAGTTAAATACAAGGGTGGTGAAAGGAGAAACCAGAAAAAAGAAATAAGAGAGACTGGGACCATTGGAAAAGATAATATGTAAATCTTGTAACTTTTCCTATAGTCACTGTATAGCCCCGCCCCCACCCAAGCCTTCCTAAACATTCTCGGTGGTGTGTAGTAATAGCATTCTTTGAAACAACTAAAATAAGGATAATGTGAAGTTTTCATAGAATCTCAGAATCTCTGAGTTGGAAGGGACTTGGGCTGCCATTTAGTCCATCTCATCCTAGATAAAGAATCCCTCATACAACCCATTTGACAGGTAGTTATCCAGCCTGTGCTTAAAGATCACCAATGAGGAGAACTGAGAGTAGTTTAAAGAAAATTATCTTGCTTGTGGATAGCTCCAATTATTAGAAAATATTCCCTAACTTTAAGTTGAAATTTTTGCAAATTCCATCCATTCCTCCTGGTTCTGCCCTCTGGAGTCATATAGAACAAGTCTAGTCTGTCTTCCAAGGAATAGTCATTCAGATACTCAAAAACTGCTAATATATCCTCACTAAATCTCATTATTTCCAGGCAAAATATTCCCACTTCTGCCAACTGATCCTCATTCATATGGCATGAAATTGAAACTTTTCTTTATTATGATTTTCCTCATGACAGTCTAGCTCAGGGGTGGGGAATTTTACAATATGTGGCTTTCTAGGTCCTTGGATGTGGCCTTTTGACTAAGTCCAAGTTTTACAGAACAAATCCTTTTATCAAGGGGATTTGTTCTGTGATATTTGGATTCAGTAAAAAGGCTGCACTTGAGGACTGAGAGGGTCACATGTGCCTTTGAAGTTGGTTCCCTAACCATGCATCTAGCTTTTCAATGTTCTTGTTAAAGCATGGAGTTCACTCAGAGCACACTACTCCAGATTTAGTATGATCAAGACAGAATACAGTATGTATTCACCTCCTTTTTCCTAAAAAGTATACATTTTGTAATGAAGTTTTTGTTTTCCTGGCTTTCGTATTACACTCTTGACTTACATTGAGCATTCAGTCCACCCCAAACCCCAGACCTTTGTGGGGACAACTCGATAGCCTGTATTCTCTCCTATAGGTCAAGTGTATGAAGGAGACAGAGTTAAGGGAGGAAGATTGTAGTAAAGCCATGCTTTGGAATTTATTTAAAAAAAATAGTCTTCCTTAGATGAATATATTGGGCCAGCAGACTCCAAATGTCACTTTCATAGTCTTTCATACCACAACAGAAGTTACTGGTACGTATCTCATACAAATTAAGAATATTCAATCTAGGATCTAGTAAGTCATTTAAGAAGCTTATATTAAGTGCTTACTATGTTTCAATTCTAGGTATTGTGCTAAGTGTTGGTTATAAATAGAATTTTAAAAATATCCCCATTCAAGGACTTTACATTCTACTGGGCAGACACTTCATCTAAATGACTATGTACATGCAATATATAATAGATGGAGTGGTCAAGAGAGGAGGAGTTAGGAAAGGTTTACTTTCTTGAAGGAAGTCAGAGAAACTAAGTTGTGGAGGTGGGTATTTGGGAGCAGGAAGTATCACAGGCATGACAGCCTGTACAAAGTTAGAAGTGTTGTGTGTAAAGAATAACAAATAGGCCAGTGAAGCTGGATCACAGAGTATGCAGACGTACAAGATTCCAAGAGTCACTTTCATACAGTAGCAAAAAGTGTTACCATTTATTTCACATAAGATAAGAATATTCAATTCAGGATGCAACAAGTCCATTAATAAGCATTAAATTAAAAAATTATTTCTTTTTAATGTTCTTTTCTTTTTAAATTTTGAGTTCCAAGTTCTTTCCCTTACTCCTGCCCCTTCTATCACCCACTGAGAAGGCAAGTAATATGATAGCAAATGTATGTGGGAAATCATGAAAAACGTATTTTAATATTAACCATATTTCAAAAAAAGCAAGAAAAATAAAGTGAGACAATTATACATCAATTTGCACAGAGTGCATCAGTTCTCTCTTTAGAAGATAGCTTTTTTTTATCATGAGGCCTTTAGAATTGTCTTTAACAAGCATTTATTAAGTGTTTATTATATTCCAGACAATATGCTTAGTGTTGGTTTTACATAGAACACAAAAATGGCATCTGTGATCTCAAGATCCCCACATTTTAATGGGGGAAACTTCGTGTAAATAACTATATACACACAAAATATACACATATATTTGTATATAGGAAATATATGTTAATACATATGGATATATACATATTCCTATGTGTAATAATGCATATGTGCATACAGACACATTATATATGTATATCTACATAGATATAGAATAGGCCAGATTGTGAAGGATTTTAGATGTAGAGCAGAGGACTTTCTATTTGACCTTGGAGGTAATAAGGAAACACTAGAGTTTATTAAGTAGGGGACAGGGAGGGTGACATATTCACATCTCTTCTTAGAAATATTTCATATATAAAGAAAGAGCTTCAAGCCTTCTATGAACTATTTAGAGATACAGTCAGTCTCTGTAGCATCTCTTTATGACTGGACAGCTCCTCCCAGAACCACAGGAAGAAGGACACTATAATCAGACTGTATTCTGGCTTCATCAGAACACATTGGAATATTAAGCTCAGTTCTGGGCTTTATAGATGAACAAGAACATTAATAAGCTAAACTGCCTTTCTTTGTACTTGCATTTATATTCCTGGCACTTAGCACTGTGCCTGGCATACCGTGATCACTTAATAAACGCTCATTGGCTTAACTTGACTGTTCACTTTCCACCATGTGTTTGTTTCACGAGGAGTAACCAACACGGAGCTCTTTCTTTTAGGTCTTCTGGGAAAAGAACATTCTATGTTGTTAGATTCACCAGCATAAGGATGCTTTCTGGAAGCTCATATAATTATTAACTTCTGATTGAAAACAAACCACTGCTTCCTACTGCTGCTACTTCACCATATGGTGTTGGAGCTGTTCTTAGCTACACAATGCCAGATAGTCTTGAGGAACCAGTTGTTTATTATTCAAGACCAATTTCATACAGAGCAAAATTATGCAGGTCACCAAATGAGCACGGAAGCTCTGCATCTGATTCTGTTACCATACCTTCATAATTTCTATTGATTATTAGCTTCTTTTGGAAAACTTTTCTAAGGAGAAGCCTGAATTCTGAATTATATCAAAAAAGAAAACTAACAACAACATATTCTGAGTATTGCTATGTTAGTATCTAGTCATTGTCTTTTATTATAGTTTGCTTGGTACTAGGGATCTGGAAGAAAATGAACTATTGCTGGTATAATTGCAGTGATATAATAGTTATATAATAATACATATTACATATATAATACTTATATGATTATATATATAGTTATATAATTGGGACCCATGTCATTCAAAGGTTAGGAGATAAAGGAACAAGCATTTACTAAGTACTTACTATATGCCAGGTATTTTGCTAAGCTTTTTATAGATACTATATTAGATCCTCACAACTAACCTGTTGAGTAGGTAGTATGATGCTCACTGTCTTAAAGCTAAGGAAAAAGGACAGACAGAAGTTCAACAAATTGCCCAGGGTCATACAGTTAGTATGTGTTTGAGGTCACAGTTGAACTTAGGTCCTTCTGACACCAGGCCCAGAGCTCTATATACTACACCACCCAGCTGCTTCCGTAGAGTTTAGAACTTAAAAAGTTTACTGTATTCCAGAAATGAGGAATCTGACACAATTAGAGTTGGGAACACCTCAATGTGGGTGTATTTACACAGGTAGCTGACAATTGAGCACTTGTATACTCTTTCTATCACAGGTACAATTTCCTGGGCAAATCTGATGACTCTGGTTTCTTGAGTCAACTGCTTTTTGGCAGGCTCTTTCAGACAAGACAAGAGGCAGAATGTGACTGCTCTGCTCCTAAGAGTAGTGACAACACAAATTTTAAGTCTCTCTTTTATGAATTATATATAGTAACTAGCACAGAACATTAAAATGCAGAGGCAAGTGGAGATTTCATATCTGCTACAGAGGATTATTTTGCTTTCTGGTGATACAAGTAAAGGGGACTAGGAAATGGAATTTTTACTTGACTTAGATATTTTTTTATCCATGGAATCTTACTTTGATTTTTAATTTTATAAAAAATGTAATACATGAGAATAGAATGGTATTATGATAGGATTTTTCATTTTGATGAAGTCATAAACCATAAATATAGGTTAGGAGTCAAACTCCCCAAAGTTACATATTAGGAAACAGGCCTAGAGAGGCTGAGCTGATTTACCTAAAATAGTTAGAAAAGTGGTGAGTCAGTATTCAGACTCAGATTGTCTGACCCCAATCCACTTATTTTGACTATAAGACTAGTGTCCTATCTGTTGGCAATCAGAAGACATAGGTTCAAGACTCTGTTTACTAGCTATGTGATTTGAGGCAAGTCAGGTAGTCTCTCTAGGTCTTATTTTTTTAATATGTAAAATCAAGTGTTTGGGCAATATGATCTCTAAGATCTCTTCCAATTTTAATAGTGTGAGATATGGTTATTCTATTTATTTAATTATTTGTCAGATAATAAATATTTACTATATTCTGCATTAAGTTCTGGAAGATTTTGGAGACAGTACCTCCTCAACTGCAAACCCACGAATTAATTGTCATTTTCACTAAATAGTCACCATTTATAGAACTCTCTCAGTATGAGATATTTCAGGAGCATCTCTTAATGTAATTTTTAGTAATTACATTGAAAAGTATTCTTTAGAAAATTTATATATATCCAAATAAATGATGAAAATGATAGATGATATATTTCTATCTTGTATGTTTCTCCATCCATCCTCTTAAAAGATCATTTTCAAAATAAGATTATGGGACTGGGATCACTCATTGAATATTTCAAAAGGACAGTAAGGGAAGATTTGAAGACTATGGAAAATTAATGTCTGAAGAATAATATTGTCTCTCTTATCTCCCTCTGCCTAAATCTAGTCTCCTAGTCTCACAACTGAGGCTTTATCATTGGCTCTTCACTCTCTCTCACCACTTGTATCTAGTGACTTGCCAAATCTTTCTGATTTTACCTTTTTAACATCTCTTGTATAAGCTGCCTTCTATTCTTTGACAGTGCCACCACATTGATGCAGGTTCCTGAATTACTGCAATAGTTTGCTGGTATATTTTGCTACTGCAAGTCTTTCCTCACTCCTTGTCTATCCTTCACTTCATTGTTAAAGTGGTTTTTCTAAAGTACAGGTCTATATTACTACCTTTGATAAACTCCAGTGGCTCCCTATCACTTTGAGGATCATATACAAAATCCTCTGTCATTCAAAGTCTAACCTGTCCCCTTCCTGTCTTTGTAGTCTTCTCATACTTTACCACCCCTATCCCCAATAGTCTGAGATTCCTTGATACTAGGCCCCTTTCTGTTCCTCTGACTAGACACTCTATTTCCCAATTCCATGCATTTTCACTGGCTATGTTCCATACCTGGAATTCTCTCTCTCCTTAT
The DNA here is from genome assembly GCA_028646575.1 of Pseudocheirus occidentalis. NCBI lineage: Eukaryota > Metazoa > Chordata > Mammalia > Diprotodontia > Pseudocheiridae > Pseudocheirus > Pseudocheirus occidentalis. Next base: position 2,837 of record JAQQSW010014569.1, on the reverse strand, counting down.
TACCATCTCTTGGTTGTTTTTGACCTATATAACATATGATACTCCTTACTCTACCTCAGTTTGATTTACTGTTTTAGCTGGGATTACTTGCCTGCCCAGTTCAGGATTAATTGAGATACTGGGGAATATACATCCAAGGGAAAATTTAAATCTTATATATGTTGTAGTGGTTGCATGGCCCTCCTATGCCTAGACAAGTTGTCATAATGCAACAATGTCTGGGAGAAATTAATAGAAAATGTGCCCCTTTTACACTACTAATCTTTAAAAAAGTTTGATTACGCCATGTTTATATTCAATATTTACTATTTTTGTTTTGCTGCTGGTATTACTAGAAGCGATAACCTCAGGAAGGGATTTGGGGGAACAAGAGAATCCCCTTTGCATGAGATTTTAAGCTAACTCTTGATAAGACTTTATTTTTGACTTAAGTTAATTTGATATATAGTTATTTTAAATGGAGAGAGTCTCTTAATAACTTGCATATGGGCTTTGGGGTTTAAGTTCCTAGCCGAAAACAAATATGCAAATCCATAAAAATTACTGAGACTATAATGCTTAACAATAAAACAAAGAATTCTAGATCTTATGTAATCTTTTCAGTGTTTTGTAAAATATATTTGTTATAATGGTGTTCCTGCATGGTTGCTAAGTACAGTTAATGGACCTTCAGTGACTTTCTTCATTTCCTTATACAACCTAAGGTGAAAGTTAGAAGGGATTGCCACTTGGCTTCATTATTATCATTAAGAATTAAAGCTATAATGTAATAATCCTCTGTTTCTACAGCATATCTTTTTTTTTTTTGTCTTTTTGGAGGGGAGGAGGCAGGACAATTGGGGTTAAGTAACTTGCCTGAGGTCACACGGCTAGTCAGTGTTAAGTGTCTGAGGTTGGTCCTCTTGATTCGAGGGCTGATGCTCTATTCACTGTGCCACCTAGCTGCCCCTATGACATGTCTTTCTGTAATAGAAGCAGCATTTGCTTGGTTGTTCTTGAAGAGGACAAAAATGACATCACTATTTTAGAATCAAGTTACAGTGTGCCCAGTTGTGACTGATTAGACAAGCTCAGAATGCTCTACAGCAGATTGGGCACAAATAGTCCATGTGAATGTTTGGGTGAATTCTTTAAATTTGTGCATCTCATGTTTCTTTTGAATTACTTTGGTTCTGCTTTGTTCATAGAGCACAGCACATTCTTTGATGAGGGCATGCCATGTTGGGTAGTCCTATGCCAGCGTCTCCCATGTCACACAATTCCGAAGTTATTAAGAGAGACCTTGAGAGTGTCCTTGTGTTGCTTTTTCTGACCACTGTGTGAGTACTTGACCCATGTGAGTTGTCCATAAAATAGTCTTTTTGGCTTGTATGTGTTTGGCATTCGAACAGTGTGACCAGTCCATTGGAGTTGTGCTCTCTGAAGTAGAATTTGTATGCTTGGCAGTTTAGTTCAAGAAAAGACCTTAGTGTCTTGTATCTTATCCTGTTTATTGATCCTCAGAATCTTCCCAAGACAATTCAAATGGAATAGATTCTGTTTCCTGGCATGGCGCTGGTATACTGTCCTGATTTCACAGGCATGCAACAATGAGGTTGGCACAATGATTCAGTAGGCCTTCAATTTGGTAGTCAATCTAGTACCTTTCTCTCCCAAGCTTTCCTTTGGAGACTCCCAAACACTGATCTAGTTCTGGGAATGCATGTGTCAACCTTATTATCAATGTGTACATCCCTAGAAAGTCTACTACTAAGGTAAGTGAACTTATCCACAGTATTCAAAACTTCTCTGTTTGCTGCATATGATGGTTCCACATATGGATGGTGTGGTGCTGGGTGATGGAGCAACTGTGTTTCCTCGGTGTTAATTGTTAGGCCAAAATTAGCATAAGCAGCAGAGAATCAATCCATACTTTGTTGCATCTGAGCTTCAGAGGTTTCATTAAGTGCACAATCATCTGCAAACAAAAAATCATACATCAACACTTCCTCCACTTTGGTCTTGTAGTGTTTTCAAGTTGAAGAATTTACCATTAGTGTAGTAGCTGATCTTGCTGCCATGTTTGTCTTCATTGAATGTGTTTGACAATTTGGCTGAAAATATCATGCTGAAAAGCATGTTTGGAAGCAAGCACACAGCCTCGTTTCACTCCATTGGTGACTGGGAAGGCATGAGAGCATTGTTCACTGTCCAGAACCCAGGCAAGCATGCTGTCATGAGAGTGATATACAATGCTTATGAACTCCAGGCAACCAAATTTTGACATAATTTTCCATAAGCCCTTGTGACTACAGGCCTTGGTCACATCTACAAACCTTATGTATAGAAGAGATAAAAGTGGTGAAATGGTGTGGGTGATGTTTTTTGATTCCTTCATAAATTGGTTTTAAGTGAGGTGAAGCTGCATAGAGTCATCGACCTTAGTCTCTCTTCTAGAGTCATCACAGTCCAGTGGCACGACAGACTCAAGACAACGGTGAGGGCTCAAGATGCAGTGTATGACCTTGGTGTCTTTGCTGCCTGACCAAGCTCTAAGCACTTCACACTACCTGTTTCAGCTGCCTTCATGGTTGTTGGAACAAATTGTTCTCATCCACCCATTTCTCTGGAAGATGTCTTCACATGTTTGGGGTAGACACCCCCTAACTCACTGATGGTTACCTCAGCCTGGTTTAACCTGTCTGCTGAAATGGTTTAGCAGGGTGTAAAGCCAATCAGCAGTAGATTTCTGAGAGAATGCTACTGTGAGGAGCTTTTAAGATTCGGATTACACAGTATTAGTGAACACTCTGTTTATTCCATTACAAATCTTTATTCAGTACAATGTTCACAGTTTC
>JAQQSW010014568.1:0-12080 GCA_028646575.1 Pseudocheirus occidentalis | reverse complement strand
TACAGTGTTAATGACACAGACAGTTTAGGTCTGTGTCATTAACATTTTCTCCATCACTTTCTTAAGTGTAGACTATGAACAAAAAGATAACCAAGCCCTGATTTGTAGAGTTTACTGCTTTCTGAGCTGTAGATGCTCACACTGAGTATTTAACATTCGACTCTCCCAAACAGGTATAAACTTCATCCAAACCCTGCTTGAAGACTTCCAGTGATGGGGAACTCACTACTTCCCAAGGCAGCCCATTTTGTGTTGGGATAACCATACCAGGCCGAAATCTGTCTCTCTGCACCTTCTACCCATTATTCCTAGATCTGGGTCAAGCGGAATGTCTGACAGTCCTCCACATACTTGAAGAAAACTATCACGCGGTGCCTTGAGTCTTCTCCAGACTAGACCATCTCCCATTCCTTTAAACCATACTTATATGGTATGAATTTAAAGCACTTCACCAATTCTGTTTCCTTTCCAGGTTGACAACGTCTTTCTTAAAATGTCTACCCAGGACTAAATATAATATTCCAGACAGTCAGTCTATAAACATTTACAAAATAAACACTTATTAAGTACCTTCTATGTGCCAAACATGATGCTAAGTTGTGAGGACATAAATATGAAAGAGAACTACAGTCTGTGCCCTTATGGGGATTGCAGTCTAATGCAGAAAAGACTACTCCAGATGTGGTCTTACTAGGCCAGCATACAGTGGGACTATTACCTCTCTAGTTCTAGACACTGTGCCACTCTTCAGGTAGCCCAAAATCATAAGCGATTGATTGTTATTGAGCTTGTGGTCCTTTAAAATCTCCAAATTCTTTTAAAAACCAAATAGTGCCTAACTATGCCATCCCTATCTTGTACTTGTAAAGTCAATTTCTTTTTATCTTTTTCTAAAAATATCCTTTTTCATTTATTTCAGTTATTTCAAGCTCCTTTCTAGGGAAACTGATTTCTTGAACCCAAATATTACATATATTTATAAATTTCACTTGATCAGATTCAAACTGATTTTCTAAGCTTTCAAAATCTCTTTGGATTGTCACAGGTATCACATTGTTGGGGGTCTTTAAACGTTTTTTGGATCCTGGACCCCTTCAGTGACAGGTCTGGTGAAATCCTTCTCAGAATAGTTTTTAAAGGCATAAAATAAAATCCATAAGATTACCAAGGATGCCAGTTCTACTGAAACACAAACTATGTTTTGAAGGAGTTCATGGACCCCCAAGTTAAGAATTCCTGACCCAGTGTGTTCATTGACTCTCTTAGCTTTGGGTCATCCACAGATTTGATAATGGTGCCTTTGTCTGAGCCAGCACAAAGCCAAGGGCAGATCCCTGGAGTTGTCAAGTTGACACAGTAACTAATCACTCCTTTTGGGGTTTAGCCCATTGGTTCTGAATCCATTTACTCCCTTTATGCTCTAGCCCCTTTTTCTCCATTTTGTCCACAAGGAGAACTTGAGAATCTTTGCCAAATGCTTTGTTAAACTTAGGAAACTCCACTGGCAGAATGATTTTCATCGACCAGTTTAGTAATCCTGACCGGAAAAACGAAAATGAGTCAGGCATGACTTGTTCTCGAGGTAGCTACGTTGGCTCACTACTTTCTTTCTCATCTGTTGTTCATCGGCCATCAAATACCCTCAAGTGTTTGAAAGGAGATTTGGAGTTTATCTTGACTGGGTAACAGCCCAAGTCAGTGCTTGCTGTTTCGATGCAGCCATGAGATAGAGTGTGGGGTGAGTGGCACAGTGAATGGACCATTGGACCTAGAGTCAGGAAGGCCTGTCACTGTGACCTGTGTGATCTTGGGTGAGTCATCTAACCTCTGTCTGCCTCAGTTTCCTCAACTATAAAATGAAGTTAATAATAATAAAATATCACCCACCTCCTGGCATTGTTGCAAGGTTAAGATGAGATAATACCTATGAAGCGCTTTGCAAATCCACTCTGTAAATTTTGGGGTGGAACTTCATTGATGGTCCTTTTCTGAGGACTGGACAGAGAAGGGAATGTTTTATAAATCCCTTTGCCCAGGCCAAGAAAAAGGGAAACTATGCACCACTGGTCTCTCTCTCTCTCTCTCTCTCTCTCTCTCTCTCTCTCTCTCTCTCTCTCTCTCTCTTTCTAGTGCCTTCTTGTCTCCAAACTATCATTTAAGATTTTTATTTTTGGAGCAGCAAGGTGGTATAGTGAGTAGAGAACTGGCTCTGGTGTCAGGAGGACTGAATTCAAATACTCCCTCAGACACTTGATACACTTGCTAGCTGTGTGATCTTGGGAAAGTCACTTAACCCCAATTGCCTTACCTTCCCCCCTCAAAAAAAAGACAAAAAAAACCCAATCAAAATTTTATTGTTGAGCTTTTGTTTTTATATCACCAGATTTCCCCAATAAATCCTTCCCCGCTCATTCTTCTAGAGAACCATCACTTATGACAAAAAAAAGAAAAAGAAAAAGAAAAAAAGACTTAGTTTAGCAAAACTATAACTAACACAAAGAGCTAGCTGGGTGGACAGAGCACCAGGACTGGAGTCAGGAAGACTTATCTTGCTGAGTTCAAATTTGGCCATAGTCACTTACTAGCTGTGTGACCCTGGGCAAGTCACTTCTTTCTGTTTGCCTCAGTTTCCTCATCCATAAAATAAGTTGGAAAAGGAAATGGCAAATGGCTCCAGTATCTTTGCTAGGAAAATCCCAGATGGGATCACAAAGAGTTGGACTTAAATGGCTGAATGGTAACAACAAAGTCAGTCTCAAAATCACCATTACAGTTCCTATTGTTGCTGAGTTGTTTCAGTCATGTTGAGTTTTCTTGGCAGAGATACTGGAATGGTTTGCCATTTCCTTCTGCAGCTCATTTTACAGATGAGGAAACCGAGGCAAACAGGAAGAAGTGACTTGCCCTGGGTCACACAGCTAGTAAGTGTCTGAGGTCACATTTGAACTTGGGTCCTCCTGAATCCAGCACCAGAGTTCTGTCCAGTGCACTACCCAGTTGCCCTTACAGCTTCTATAAAGCTGCCTAATCTCAATTCCTTGAATGCACTTCTTCCCCACCTCTGGCTTTTAGATGCTTCTCTTTCTTCCCCTGAGCCTTTGCTGGGGGAGCACCACCTCCTTGAGACCTGCCCTGGTTCCTTCAATTGGAAGTGATCATTCCCCCTCCTCAAATTGTCCCAGATCACTTTAAGCCAGATTTCTCCTTTGATCTTTCATCACACTCTGCATCATGCTGTGGTCAGCCCAAGGACAGGGACTTGGCATAGAGCCTAGGCCTTCAGTAAATGTTTGTTCAATTGAATGGAAATTTATTCTGATTTCTACCATGATTTTCCACTAACCACACAAAGGTTGCCCTATATCCACCATGAACCTCTCTCCCGAGCTCCATTTCCACAGCACCTGTAGGCATCTCTGACTCAACATGGCCAACTCAGAACTCGGTTTCTTTCCCCTCAAACTCTCCCTTCTTCCAAATTTTCTTATTACTGTTGAAGGCACCAACATCCTTGGTGTAATCCTTGATAATTCCCTATGATTTCCGTGGTTCAAATATAAAACCCTCTGTTTGGCATTCAAAGTTCTTCACAGTCTGGCCCCCTTCCTACCCTTCCAGACTTCTTACACCTTATTCCTCTCCAGGTACTCTTAAGACCCAGTGACACTGGCCTCTAGCCTGGTCCTCCCATGCAGCCCTCCATCTCCATCTCCAGGCACTTTCACTGGCTGTTCCCCACTATTGTAATGTTCTTCCCCCTCACTTCCACCTTCTGGCTTCCCTTAACACCCAGGTTAAATCCCACTTTCTGCAGGAGGTCTTCCCCAAACCCCCACCTCATCCAGCCCCTTGCCTCCAAGACTACCTGTAGTTTCACTCTGTGTGTGTGTGTGTGTGTGTGTGTGTGTGTGTGTGTGTGTGATAGAGTGTGGTCTCTCAGAAGAGACTGTCACCCTTACTGTTAGAAAAGATGTTTTGAAAGGTCTTGTGTGATAATTTCTGAAGGGCTACAAAGTTTTCAATTGAATTATTGCTAAATTGATGTAATGAGTTGTAAAGTAAAACACACCTTGCTGCTTCAGTATGAATTTGCAGCTATCCCATGAACTAAGCAAACGTTAACATTTGTAACTGAGGGCATATGTAAAAGACTCAATTTCTGAAGTATCTCTCTCTTCCAAAGTGAATATAATCAGACGATAGACAAGCTTTGTGATGTATGTGTAGACATACATATTCAGTGGTGAGGCTCAAGTCAGAAACCTCTTTGGTTTAAGGTCTACAGTTATGTTAGTGAAGGCTAATAGCTTGTGAGGTATCTAGTCTACATAGCATGTAGAAATATAAAGGACTCTACTTCTGGTCATTTTTCTCCTATTTCTTCTGGCTCTTGTTTGTTTAATCTCTTTGCCAGATTTGTCTCTTCTAGGCTTAGCACCCTCCACTTGCAGATGATGGCTCAGGTTGAATGCCATCCACTGCCCGAAGTCACTACCCAACACCCTTTGGATCTGGTTTCTACCAAGTTCTGGACATTGGCTGCAGCCCCCTCCCCTTGACTGATGAACCCCTGTGAGGCAGGGACAGCTCTATGATCTTTCTCAGCATGAAGCAGCTCGGGAAGCTGAGATCTTCGTCCCTTGTCCCCAAATGAATTTGGATCCCATCTGTTTGAGGGGGGGATGATGGGGTCTGGGATACTTTTGTCTGTAATGTCAGTTTGTAATAAGCCTGTGCAATTAAGTTGTAAAGTCACACTTCCCCCTTGTTCCCCCCTCCATAGAGGCATTAACTCTGCCTCTCCCCTGCCCCCAGCCTAAAAGTCTTTTCTCTGTATCAGCAATCTGCCTAGATATAGTACCTATGAGTCCTTCAAAAGTATTCTATAAACAAATCCTTAGAGAAATGCATAGTCTCTTTGTTCTAAGTGGCCAGCTGCACCCAAAAACCTTGAACAACATTATCAGAGAGAAGACTCCCTCCCAATACGGTACCTTCTGAATTCCTAATCAGTCTAGCTCCCAGACTTGGCACCTCCTGAAACAATCAAGCCTATCCTCCCATCAGCCATATTGGACATATTTGAAATCTTAGGTATACTGTGAAAATCTTCTACTTGAGCCCTCCTTTCTATCACTCCACCTGCCAAATAAGGGAAAAGTAACTGCAAGTGCCAATCAAAAGTAAGAGCTCTGCATGGAAGGGGGAAGGGGCTTTGTAATTTTTGTTTATTTAAACCAGTCTTCTGCTTCTGTAAATCAGCATTCTCCTCTGGATGTTTCCAGTGGTGTGGATTGCCCACTTCTCGCGAGATTCTAATTAAAAAAAAAAACCTTTCTGCTTTCACCTGGAGAGATCTCTGTGTAGCTAATTTGGGGTAGGGTCTTTGCATCCCACACAACTGTATCTATCTGCTCTACACAGTTATTTACATGAGAATATGAACTCCTTGAAGGCAGCAATCACATTTTGGCCTTTTTTTGTACCCTTAACTCATAGCCCTGTGCCTGGAACACTGTAATCACTTACAAATGCTTGCTAATTCAGTGACTGAACCCTAGATCTGAGTGTGGGGTGAATAAAAGGAGGCAACATATTCCCCCCTCCCCCAAAGGCAATGGGGTTAAGTGACTTGTCCAGGGTCACACAGCTTGTTAGTGTCATGTGTCTGACCCTGGATTTGAATTCAGGTCCTCTGGTGTTCTATCCACTGAGCCACCTAGTCGTCCCTAGGCAATGTAATTGAGAGGAAATTGTGATGACTAAGAGATATTGGGAGTCAGACTCTGCAACAAATTCATTCATCATGAATAAATATCAAAATTGGAATAGGAATCTGAGTTACATTTCAATTCTAAGTTGTAGGACCCAATTATCTTGAAATGCCCATCTAGCCCTAAGATTCTATGCTCTGTGTTCTTAGTGTGTATTCCAAGGACTCTCCCAGCCCTGACATTCTAGGTTCTAAGGATCCTCCCAGCTTTGATATTCTGTGTTCTAGGGGCCCTCCCAGCTCTGACTTTACATGTTCTAAGCATCCTCCCAGTTCTGATATTGTATTCTAAGGCCAAAGAAGCCTAGAGGCAAATGGAACCATATCATGGGGTCTGAGAAGACACATAGGAGCCTAGCCCTGTCATTTTGACTTTTAATTAACACCAACAAAATACACGGCATGAATACAACTATTATTAGGGGTGAGGGTGGGAGGATGATTGTCCTCAGAATCTGCTGAAGCAAAAGAGGTTGGGGCCCACTGTTCCAAGTGCCTTTCCTGCTCTGAGGATGGTGGGAACGGAGGGGCTAGAGACACACACTGGTGATTATCCTGAGATCTGGGCGTCTCCACTGGCGTGTGGCACTATCGTTCCCATGTGACTCTAATTCAGTGATTAGACTCCTGTTTTGTGTCCTTCCTGGGCCCCTTTAGTAGTGAATCTGTTGAAACCCATCGTCCCTTCTTAGAATCATGTTATTAAATGTATGTAATAAAATGCAGAGGGTTAGAAGGGAAACCAATTATGTTGAGATAGTTATCAAAGCAGTAAAACACAAGTTAATTGAACCCCTAAAAGCCTTTGGTGGCACCTAGGCTAAGACTCCAGGAGCTCAACAGCAAACCCTAGAAATGCTGGGTAACTCCAGAAGGGGTAAGAGAATGAAAGAAATAATGGCTAATTAATTGTTTTCATTGGTTACCCTTATAGCCGACTTCCCCTCTGAAAAAATGTGAAGGACTCAGAGGTTCCTAGTTCAGAAATATGCAAAGCAGGGTTTGGGGACGTGGAAATTTCCAAATTTCCATAGCCACAAACCAGTGAAGTGTAGGAAAGCCTCCAGCCCTATTCATGGAATTGGAGATTTAGAGCTGAACAGACCTGAAGAGGCCATCATTTTACTCACCTGGAAACCTCTTTGCTACCCACAATCCCTCTCTTTCCTCTCCTTCCAATTCTAGAACCCTAATTAAATCAGCTCTGTCATTATTTCTGGATAGGGTGTGTCAATCTGCCCACCTAAGGTCACCATCTCAGTAACTTTCCAAACCAAAATATGGCTCCCTGGTCACCACTCCCCTACATGTGTTGAGTGCAGGAATTGTCTTCCCTTTTGTATTTTCACCCCCAGGGTTATTGAAGTACTTGTCATATAGTAAGTATTTGATCAATATTTTAAAATTAATCAACTAAGTTAATCTAACCTTGTTGTTTTTTGGTCTGTCCAACTCTTCATGACCCCATAGACCATGGCATACCAATATTGTCCATGGGGTTTTCTTGGTGAAGATACTGGAATGGTTTGCCATTCCTTCTCCAACTCATTTTACAGATGAGGAAACCGAGGCATACAGGGTGAAGTGATTTGCCCGGGTGCATACAGTTAGTAAGTGTCTGAGGCTGGATTTGAACGCATGAAGATTCCAAGCCCAGTGCTCTGTTGCACTCTGGTGCCACCTAGCTGCCCCAACCATTTTATTAAGTATAATAGTGCCTAGTACTGGCCAGGCAGAATGTTAAGCCCTGGGGATACAAAGAGACAAAAGACAGTCCCTGCCCCCAAGGAGCTCACAATCCCCAATATGTACAAGCAAGCTACATACAGAATAAACAGGAGATCATATAGGACAAGGCCCTAGAATTAACAGGGGCTGGGAAAAGTGTCCTGTGGAAGAACGGCTTTTTGTCCGGTCTTGGAGAAAGTCAGGGAAGCCAAGAGGAAGAAGTGAGCAGGGAGAGCGTTCCAGGCAAGCAGGAAATTCAGAGAACGTGCCCAGAGTCAGGAGATGGAGCGCCCTGTTCCAGGAAAAGGCAGGAGGCCAGTGGCACTAGATAGAAGATACGTGCCCGGGATGTCAGGGGAAGAAGACTAGAAGGGTGGGAGGGGGTGAGTTTATGAAGGACTTTGAATGCTCAGAGGATTTTGTATTTGATCCTGGAGCTAACAGGCAGCTCCAGAGTTTAATGAGCGGGGCTGTGTATGTGTGACGTGATGGGACCTTTTCTAAGACAGGAACTGTTGCAATTTTTATCTTTGGATCTCTGTGGCCTTGCCCAGTGCCTGGTGCATAGTATCTGCTTGAGAAATGTTTGTCCGGCATGACTAGGTGAGGCAGTGAATAGAGCACCAGCCCTGGAGTCACCATCTCAGTAACTTTCCAAATCAAAATATGGCTCCCTGGTCACCACTCCCCTACATGTGTTGAGTGCAGAAATTGTCTTCCCTACCTTCCCCCCTCCAAAAAGCAACAAAGAAATGTTTTGTCAAATTGAGTTGAGCTCTGAAATTCTATGTAAGAGCACATCCAACCCCAGTAGTCTATGTTTCATGTTCCAAGGTACCTGCCAGCTCTGACATCTTGTTTTGTGTTCTAAAGTCTCTCCCAGTGATTAGCATTCTGTATTCTAGGTTCCATGTTTCATGTTCCTTCCCAGCTCTGACATTCTGTGTTTTCTGTTCTAAGGTCTCCCCTAATTCTAACATAGATTCTGGGCTCCCTCTCAGCTCAGACGGCCTATGTTTTATACCCTAAGATCATTCCCAGTTCTAACATTCCATGTTCTATGTTCCTTCCCAGCCCGGACATTCTGTTTCCTATGGAGTCACCAATGAATGGACAGAGAGCCAGCCTCGACACTAGGAAGATCTGCCTCTGACATATACTGGTCTTGTGACCCTGGACAAATCACTCAGTGTCTCAATACTCAAGGTTAGTTGTTGCTATTGTCTGTGCAATGACATCATGGTGTGATGTCTTTTTTTTTTTTGGAGGAAGGCAGGGCAATTGGGGGTTGAGTTGCCCAAGGTCACACGGCTAGTTTTGTGTTAAGTATCTGAGGCCGGATTTGAACTCAGGTCCTCCTGACTCGAGGGTTAGTGCTCTATTCAATGTGCCACCTAGCCTCTCCTGCTGTGATGTCTTGACTTTTGAATGAACTGGGTTTAAGGGAGGCACAAAGGTGTCAAACCTTCATCTCTCTCCCAGAGTCATCAAAGTCCAGTGACAGGACAAAAGTCAGGACAATGGGATGGCCAGGGATGCAATGGATGACCTTGTCATCTTCAATGTCTGACCAAGCTCGAGGCGCTTCATAGCACCTGTTTCAGCCACCTTCATTGGAACAAGTGGTTCTCATTTACCCAGTTGGCTGGAGGAGGTCTTCATGTGCTTAGGGTAGACATCCCCCTAACTCACCAAAGTGATGGGACTGAGATGAATGAATGACAACAACAACAAAATGGTTATTGGTTGACTGTCCTCGAGGAGGGACTACAAGGAGAATTCAATAGGAATGAAAGAAAACCCATTAATTGAGCACTTGCTAGTGCCCAGGGATGCGCATGTAAGCAAGCAAGAGAGGCCCTGTCCTCTAGGAACTTACATTCTAGTAGGATTGGACAATACTGAGAGAGAAGGAAAGAGGAGAGAAGCTGCAGGGCTTAGAAAGTGGATAAAGTGAAAATCATCAGTTCTTGAGTTCTGAGTCATGGGGCAGAGGAGGACGCTGGAGCTGCAGAAGGTGGGGCCTGGAGGCTGGACTTCCAGAAACCAACATCATCTGAGAAGCAACAGAATACTGAAAACGTAAGGGGATTGGGGAAGGTGTTCAAGGGAGTATCTGAGCTAAGTCTTGAAGGAAGCAAGGCATTCTAAGAGGTCAAAGGTGAAGAAGAGAGTACCGTCCAGGCATGGGGAAAAGAGGGAGGGAGCGGCCCCATTTGGGCAGGGAGACAGGTGGTAGAATAATATATAAAATATAATTAATATAATATAGAATAATATATCATCTGGAAGACCCCGTACACAAAGAGAAGTAAAGTAAAATAAGTCTGGAATAGCAGCTAGGATCCAGATTGTGGAAGGTTTAAAGTGCCAAATAGAGGAAATTTGCATTTTGTCTCAGAGGCCACTGGGAGGCCACTGATTATTTTAGAGCGCGAGAGGGGTGGGATCAGACCTGTATTTTAGGACTATCAATTTGGCAGCCTCAGGGAGGATGGAGTTGAGACCAGGACAGGGGAGAGTCAGACCTTTTGAGACTATTCAAAGCAAACTCTCTTTTCACAGGTAAAGTAAATGTGGTCTAGCTAGGAGAAGGGATTTACTTAGGGTCTTAAAGAATGTTAGTAGAAAAAAAAATCAAGGCTGGAATCGAGGTCTCCAGCCTCAGTGCAGGGCTCATTACCCTGAGCTAAGAAGACTTCAGTGAAAGCTAAGCCCACACGCAGCCCGAAGGCAGAGCTTGCTCTCCATAGATAGACAGACACTTCCCATTCCTGTGGGTAATTTCCCCTTCAGCTTTGACAACTTGCTGCTTAGCAACCCAGGGCAATGTTGGAGAGAAGGTCCCCCGCCCCCCAAGAGTTGCTTTGGGGGAAGGATCTCTGGGTGCCTGCAAACCGCCTGTTTACACGTGGGCTTTTCTGTCTTTTGTCTCTGGTGACAATTAAGGCTCCGACCAGACTCTGCAGAGCAGCCTGTGTGGTTATGGTGGGAGGGACCTTGACCTCAGCTCTGGTTTCGCTAGTGACTTTCCCCATCTTCCCTCCCAGCAGGCGTGTTAGTTTGGGAGTGCGAGTGTTTTGCAGATGAGACTACTGAGGTTCGGAGAGAGGGAAGTCCCTGTGTCACAGTACACCCGGGATCCGAACCCAGGTCTCTTGGCTCAGCCCAAAGATCTTTCCACTGCATTTCCCACCGCAGAGTTGCTATAAGGACCAGATGGGACAAAGACGATCATTATTAGCACGTTTCGCCTCCTCCGAGGCTCAGGCCAGACACCCCCCTCTTTAGCAGCTTTTCCTGAGCTCTCTAGGGAAGGTTGAATAAAACTGGGGGATGACAGAGGGCGATTGCTGCCAAGTCACAGGCCAGGTAGGTAAGGGGCTAGCACCTCGGAGGGTTGGGTTTTTTCTTCTACATCACGATTTCCTTCAAGAACTCTCCGTGACTTCTGCTCCTGGAAGTTACAATCTTGCAAAAGGACTCCCTCAGAAACACCTTTTACCCATCAGCGATCTACACACACCCTCATCATCCACCCACCTCTCCTTTCCCGTGTTCCCAACTCTATGGCAGACAAGAAAAGAGAACTGTTGTTGAGAGGGAAGAAACTCCACGCCGTGGAAACAAGAGTTGCCATGACGTTCTAGCTTTGCAGCCAATAGAAAGGACTTCGTGAATTCTCCCCCATAAGAAGCTAGTTTTGTTTTATTTTTTTTTTAAATTCTGAAATAGCAACTTCTCCACCTCCTTTAGGCAACACATCTAGACATGAGAAAAAAAAGCCCCCACAGAATTTCAGCGTTGGAAGGGACCCCAGTGGCCATCTGGTCCAAGCTATGCCCAAAAGGAATCCCCACAACATATTCGAAGAGGGTTCATCCACCCTCTTGGGAAGGTCTCTATTGAGGCAGAAGCCGGGACCTACTTAGGCAATCCGTTCCACTTTGGGATAGCTCCGATGGTTAGGAAATTTGACCTGATATCACATTTGGTAAACAGAATCTCAGAGTTGGAGGGGGGTCAGGACTCCATCTAATCCAAGGGAGCACAGGTGTAGTGGAAAGAACACGGACCTGAGAGTAGAGGACCCAGGTGTGGATCCCAACTCTGCTGTGGATACCTGCTGGTGCTTGAAAGAGTTACACTCTTTCTCTAGGTCTCAGTTATCTTTTCTATGAATAAAGGGTTGGACTAAATGAGAGAGTCTTAACTTGGGATCCACAAGACATGTGTGGAAGAATTTTAGCAGGCTAGGGACCCTGGATGGGCAAAAAAATAAAAATTTTAAAAATCTCCATTACAATAGAATTGATTTACTTTCTAATGCTATATACTTGATTTTATGTATTTAAAAACATGATTTTGATAAGGGGGTCGTGTAAAGCCAATCAGCAGTAGATTCCTGAGAGAATGCTACTGTGAACAGCCTTTAAGATTCGGATTACACAGTATTAGTGAACACTCTGTTTATTCCATTACAAAATCAGATTCAGTACAATGTTCACAGTTTCAACAGTTCACAATATTATATACAATCTTCAGAACAAGGAAAGTCTCAATATTATATCTTATTACA
>JAQQSW010014567.1:0-12080 GCA_028646575.1 Pseudocheirus occidentalis | reverse complement strand
AACTGTAGAGTGTGGGGATGTACAATGAAGCTCCAAAATAGGTTCATGCCAAGTTGTGATGAGATTTTAAAGTCAAAGGAGTTATATTATATCCTAGAGGTACTGGATCTTTTTAAATTGGGGACTGCCCTGAAACTTAGAGGCTTAAAGTTTCCTGGAGCTTTAAGAAGATAGGTGACTCACTAAGGTAACAGATGCACTATTTGGCAGCAATAGGATTTGATCCTCATACCACCCTCTATCCAGTCCAATAGTTTCTCTGTCTCTATCTCTCCCTTTCTATCCTTTTCTCTCTTTTCTTTTCTGTCTCTTCTCTCTCTCTCTCTCTTTCTCTCTTTCTCTCTCTCTCTTTCTCTCTCTTTCATTTTTTCATTCTCCCTTCCCAGGAGTCTGGAAATGATTGAGTAAAGAAGCAAGCTTCCCTTCCCTCTGCAGGTTTATCTGCAGGATTACTTGTCTGCCTCCACACCCCCAGACTTCCTTATTTATTACCATTGAATTATAGTTAATTTAATTCCTCATTTCTCATCCCCATATGAGGAGGAAAGACTTAATGCTTTCTCATGCTTCATAAGAATGTTTGTTTTCCAAATCGTACTAGTTTATCTTCACAAGAATCTCCAAGTTGAAATGGGCCTCAGAGAATACCAAGTCCAACCCACTTTTGACCAATATATCCAACAAATAGTCATGTAGGCAGTTTAGATAGTGTATTCAAAGCTTCAATTAATTCCCCATTTGGGGCAAATGTGACTTGGTCAGCAAGGGTCTTGCCTCTACTAATGTCATTTATAGCTCCTATAGGTCTCTGTGTTTAAAAGTTGCTGTAAATGGAAAATGTATCCCCTGGCACCCCCAAAATTATGTGAACTGATCTACAGATGGCAGAGTTATCATCTGTCATTGAGGTAACGTTCTTTCAATTTGAGATGAGTGGTGAGAGCTGACATAGCCTAACATAGCTCTTGGTCATTCTCAAGGAGGTGTCTGTGTGGAATTTCTGTTTTTGTGGGCTATTTTTTTTAATTTGGTCGGATCTTTTATATCTCTTCTAAACCATTTTGAAAAGGTAGAGAAGGGAATCTTTTTTTCTTGCCAATCTCCTAATTAATCAGCAATCATTTATTACATGCCTACTATGTGCCAGGAGCACATAAACAAAACTGAAAAAGTCTTTGTTCTCAAGGAGTTTGCATTCTTCAAAAGTTCACAGCTGGAGCCAGAAAGTATTTCTCCTCCATAAACTTCAGGGGTCTATTACTGCCTGTAGGATTAAATATCCACTCTTTTATTTGGTTTTAGAGTCCTTTGCCACCTGCTCCCAACTTATCTTTCTGGCCTCGTTATGGAAAAGGTAATGAACTAGAGTTGTATACATCTTGTCTATCCTGTATCTGAACATGACCTCTCTCAACAACATCCTTCACAATTACTTGTGTAAACTCTGCTTAAAGATATTTAATAAGAGGGTGATCTACGCAACTGTGCATGGAAATTTTATCTTACCAGAATCTCATCTGGTAAGATAAACTTACCAGATCCCACTTACACAGTAGTGCATGGGCCAAAACACACACACATATATGTATATGTATGTATATATGTATATATGTAGATAGAAAGACATAGATATATCTTTTATGTACAATTATTTGTATGATCTCTCCCTCTTTAGAATATGAACTCCTTGTGAATGGGGATGGCATTTTTGCTTTTCAGTCAAAATCAGAGTCAATAAACAGTTACTGAGCACCTGTTATGTGTCCAGGATCTCTAGTAAACACTGGGGATTAAAGAATGGAGATCATAATAGTGTCTCCCTCACAGGATTCTTTGAAATTCCAATTAAATAATACATGGAAAAGTATTTTCTAAACTTTAAAGCAATCTCTGTCTCTATCTACATATACATATATGTATGTATGTACATATATATGATATGTGTATCTATATTTATATCTATAGCTAGCTATATCTCTACCTATACTTATACCTATAATTTTATAGCATTTCATTTACATTTATATCCATATTTACCTATTTCTAGATTTTAATAGCTTAAAATTATACTTGGAAAATTCTCTGTACGTATGTGTGTATTCTAAATGCAAGGGATATAAAGGAAAGAGGAAAAATATGCATTGTTATTGCATTCTCTTGGATCAGGCTGCAGGTGCATATATAAGTATATGCAGAAAGAACACAAAATGAAGATGACGTAATTAGGGAGAGAAGTTTGAGAAATATCAGCTCTCTGTTATTAACAGAAATGTCACAAATTCTTTTTATCTGACTTTCCTAGAAACCTCAATTTGTCACTGTCCTTTGAGTAGGGTTGGCACACATCCTCTGTTATGGCATGATAAAAGGTGGCATCAGATAGGGAGTACACAATGGAAGCCAGTGTCCAATGCTAAAGATAAACTGTTTTAGAAAGCACACCAGGGGCACAGTAGAAATGGGGGAAACATATGACAATTACCACAAAGAATTCTTCAGTAATTTGCTCAATAAACACTAAATTGGTCCAAGTCAAAGAACTTGTGGGTCCTTTCATCGATGTATAAGAACTATGGGTAAAGCTCTATGTGCCTGAGGAGGAAGCTGAGCTCAGGTCCTCCTGGCTTCAGGTACCCCTTATGCCAACCAATCTCTTCTTCTTAGATGTTACTGAATGACAGCAACAATTTTAATTGCAATAACCCATATTTATAGAGGGCTTTGAGGTTTGCAAAGTATTGTACATGCATAATAAAAAGAGTGCTGGATTAGAAATCAGAAAGACCTAGGTTCAAATGTTTCCTTAAATACTAGTTATGTGTCCCTGGGTAAGTCCCTTAACCTCTGTGTTTTAGTTTCCATATCTGTAAAATGGGCAGGATAAAAATGCACATCCATAAAATTCTCTGAAGCCCAGATCTGTGAAGTAGGTGTGAGGTTATATTCATTTTACAGAGAAGAAAACAGGGTCAGAATGGTCAAGTGACTTCCCAAGAGTCACACAACTGGGAAGTATCTGGGTCAGTTTTCCAAACCAGGCCTTCTTGACTATAAGACCAAGAATTGGTCCCCTAAGCCAATCCCTGCCTTCTGTCTCCTGCTCCAAACTCAACATTCTTCTCTGTTATCTTGGTCTATACATTCTTCCTTCTTGAAGGAGAATGGAAAATCTTGCAGTAGCTAAGAAGTTTAGTGATGTTTTAGGAGAGAAAGAATCTAGGTTGGCTTTATGGGCAGCAAGGGAAATAAAATCATGACAGTGGGTAGACGATAAGCTGCTGTAATAAAGGAAGTTACTGTGCACTGTGACATCCGGAATCTCTCTCTCCATCTCTTGGGCAGACTTTACCAGCATTAAGTGGGGATCTGAGGTATAGCATGTAAATTTCCCTTGGGCTCCATGGGTTATGGGAAAGAATGGGGAGCATGTTCTCCATTAGTCACAGAAAAATAAGGTGGTGTGACTGTGGATGTCTACAGCCATCATCAACAATGATGAACTCAGCTCCTACACAGATCTCTGTGTCTTCTTGCCCCCATTTGTTTGTTGTCGTCATGAAATAGTAAGAAAATTAAAAACAAAAAATGGCACAAGAAGTCAGAGAGAGGGTTGGAACCTAAGTAATCAGGCAGCTTCAATATAGAACCATTCCCTGAATCAGGAAATTCATGCATTCTAATTACAATCATCCTTCTCATGCTACCATAGCCAGGGGGATTTCTCAAGGATTTTTCTTTTTACATCAGCTCAGCAGGCTCTAATGCCTACCTCCTACCCAAGTGAGAGAAAAAAATAGAATTATTTAACAGAACATGAAAAATGCTCCCTCCCTCCCCCACCCTAACAACATAAAGACATTTCTGGAGTGTGTGTGTGTGTGTGTGTGTTTTCCAAATCAAAAGCATGATTCTGCCTTGAGTCTTTGCTGCAGTGTTTAGGGAGACTGGTCCAGAATTATACACTGTTGGAAAAGCCTTGTGTTCTCATTTATAATTCTTTATAGAGCTCACAGTCATGTGGGATATTAACATTTTTGCTTCCTTGTGAACAAGAGATGATAAGAACAGTGTTGTATGGGGAGACCCAGTAAAAGAAAAGGCAGGTAGTCAGAAGTCAGGTGGTGAGAGCCAGGGGAGGCCATAGGAATACTGCGATTGTGATCCAGGGGGTTCCACCTGCCCCCTTGGATTTTTGTTCTTTCGTATTTTACCTTTAGGGGAGACTGGTCAATGTTTAGATGACACTTGTGGCTTTAATAGAGAGAAGGAGAGAACTGACTCTATGATTTCAGCAATAGAAAGAACTTTCACATGATTGTTGTGAAGGTTATTCTGTATCCATACCTGGTCAGACCATAGTTCTGAGAAATGAAGAGAGCTAAGGATTAGAGAGAGGAGTGATCCCTGTCCTTAGCAACTGGCATCTTAACCTTTTCTGGCCAGTATAAAATTGCCGACATTTGGCAATAATAATTTCATGCCCTGGGCCTCAGTTTTATCATCTGTGAAATGAAAGACTTGGACTAGATGCCCTCTAAGGTCCCTTTTAACTCTGAATCAATGATCCTTCTATTTGGATGATTTTGTTCAGTCCTAGACACCTACCACAATTTAAGAGAGCCTTAATAAGTATTATTTTAAAAAAATAAATTTATTTTTAGTTTTCAACATTTACTTCCATAAGTTTTAAATTTTCTCTGCCTCCCTCCCCTCACTCCTCCCCAAGACTGCGTGCAATCCAGCATAGGCACTACATATATATTCTTATTAAACATATTTTCACCTTAGTCATGTTGTATAGAAGAATTACAATGAATGGGAAGAACCATGAGAAGGAAAAACAAAAGAGAGAAAATATTCTTATTTGCTCTGCGTTCTGACTCCATAGTCCCTTCTCTGGATGTGGATGGTGTTTTCCATCATGAGTCTTTTAGAGTTGTCTTCAGTCTTTGCATTGCTGAGAAGGACGAAGTCTAAAAGTCAGGCGCTGCACAATGTGTCTGTTACTGCATACAGTGTTCTCCTGCTTCTGCTCACTTTACTTGGCACCTTGATAAGTATGCCGAATAGCCACTGGAGGACAATCAAGATGGTGCTGCTCCTGGAGTCCATGTGACAACCTGATTATTTGATAGAATGGGAAATGGGGAGCAAGGAAAATAGAAGGCTCAGGTGGGATGGGATAACTGTCCTCAAGTACTGAAGGAGGGATTAGACTTGTTCTCTTTGTCCCTACTGGGCAAAACTGAGGCCAAATGGTGGGAGTTACAGAGAGGAAAAGGTAGACCTTACATCAAGAACATCTCCCTAACAACTGAAGCTGTTCATAACTGGGACAGACTACGTCTAGTAGTAGTGGGTCGTTCTATGGAGAAGAGACTGTATGACTTCGTAATCTGTAATGGAGATTACTTTTTTGGCATGGAATGGACTGGATGATCACTGAGGACCCTTTCAAATCTGAAAATTGATAATTTGGGGCAAAGTATGTCCCTTTCTCACACTTTCTGAATTAAACAGAGGCTTGAAATCCTCCTTAACAATAGCATCTCTATTTTCTCTCTCTTCCTATGAAGGGAAAAGAAAAATGAAATATAATGAAAAGGAAAAAAAGAGCTATTTGTGTTCATTTGTGAAACCAGGAATCAGCTAGTGATGCTGTTGAAATAAGCAATTTGCCACTGAACTAGTCTCTACTTTCTTTTCCCTGTTTCTTTACTTTTAGAGCAGGGAGAATTAATTTCCATTGTTTCAGCTCATTTTTAATTATGCTAAATACAAGTAGAAAGAGACAATCCCAATTAATGAAGAATTCCTATCCTCAAATATAACCAGAATGGAAAAAAAAAGTTGACCAGTTGCTCTGACGTTCTTTGTATATTTTGTGCCTGTGAAATTGATCTAATTCCAGGAAATATAATGTCATGTGATCATAAAATCTTGGTTTTGAAAAGCACCCCAAGGTCATCTAATCCAATCCATTTGAAAAAAGGAGTAGGGGTATCTCACATTAAACAAAATAGGAGGGGGTCTAAGTCCCTGGGTCCCTAAATAGTCATCCCTGATGGTTGGTTAATTTGAAAGGTCTTGCTAGTTAGTTATGGCGCTGGGCTGGTACTGCACCCACATCTCCCCAAGTGTTCTTTACATGGTTTCTCCCCACTGGAATTGAGTTAAGTAAGGCAGGAGGAAGTTCATGTATTGCCAATTAGACGTCCTCAGTTGGTTTTATGAGCAGTGAAGAAGTCAACAGTTCTTCTTTAGTCAGCAGAATTGGGAAGCATGAAGGGGTTGAAAGGGGAGAGTGGACTTACATAGATCCTTGGCATATAAAATACTGGTGACCCACACCAGAAGAAGGGCAGTTTTTCCCTCTGACTTTTTTACTCATGTTCTCATTTGCTTCTCTAACTTTTGTGGTTATTTTGTATTCCCGGCCAACTCTTCTACATTGTCCCATGGTAATGAAAGCAGCTAGTGGTGCCCTTCATTGAGTGCCAGGCCCAGAGTCACAAATACCTGAGTTCAAATCCAACCTTAGACACTTCTTAGCTCTCATTCTGTGACCTTAGCCAAGTCACTTAACCTTTGTTTGGCTTGATTTCCTCAAAGGCAAGATGGAGAAAACAATAATACCTACCTCATAGAATTGTTGTGAGGCTCAAATGAGATGATACTTTTAAAATGCCTGGCACATGGTAAGTACTGTATAAGTGCTAGCTATCAATATCATCATCATCATCATCATCATCGTCATCATCATGTATCTGCTTATTTGATAAATAATAAGTAACGGCCTCCCACTGTAGTTTCATGCCTGGACCTACCTCCTACAGAGGCAAAATGGACAATATCACTGATTTCACAGGTTCAGTCTGCCTTCATATATCCCTATCATCCATCAATCACTTCTCCTTGGAGGAATCTCTCCACTTCATTGAACTGGATCATATTATAGAAATATTTGGCTCTTTTATTACCGAGTACATGATGTCCTTTTTAGAGATCAGGAACCATTTTCTCTTATGAAAGGACTCCACTGAACATTCAGAGAAAGCCTGTTTAAAAAATTGTAACTATAATTTCATAAACTTGTGTTTCTTTTTTTGCAGCATTTGTTCTATTCAGCCCAAGCTTACTGGTGTGCTCTTCATCAGGGAAATTCAGTGGTTTCTTAGCAACCAAGGTTCCTATGGTTCTCCAGGGGAATAAGCCCTGTGGGCAATTGAAAAAACTTAGAAAATAGGACCCTTCCCCTCCCAAAGAAAAAAGTGAAAAACACCAGGTGACTGTTAGCACCACACCAGGGTGCTTAGCATTGAGAGAAGAAAACAAAGTTGAGATGAAAATTCAGACTCTTCATCTTTACCTATCTCCTTCTTTACATGCACTAAATTACCTGAGTCTGGGTGAAAAGCAGTCTTTCCTACATGAATTTCATTTACTTTAGCAAGGATTTGTAAAGCACTGACTAGGTACAAGACCATCACTTATTGACCATTGTCTTGCATTGAGTGTATCAATTATTGAAACTAATGAGTTATCATTTTCAATTTTAAATTAATTCAGATTTACTATAAAGGAAAAAGAAGCAAGTTAATGCTTCTTCAACACAGACATGCTGAAGTTAAGTCCTTTTTATTGTTCTTCAGTCTTTATGAACTATCAAAGAGTTGTCATTGTTCAAAGATAGGATTCAGTAAAATTATCTTCCTGCTCTAATGAAAGCTCATTTTCGATACTCATATGACCACATGGAGGGGTAGCCAGTGCATTCTGCTGCAGAATTCATCATCTGTTCTGGTCTTGGTGTCCTGGGTCCCCATACTCATAGAGTCTCATTGTTGTCACCATGACAGCCCTGCCCCCTTGGGTCAAGTATCTTTGATGAAAATGTCCAACATTTTGACAAATGAGAAGCTTCAAATGAACGCTGCTTTGATTTTGTTTCTTCTGGTCATGTGTGTTGGCAACTTTCCCATGTTCATTTGGTCAAATATTTCCTCAGTTAATGGAAAAATGTGCTGGCTTTGGACTGCTCTGTTGTGTGTGGTCATTTTTAAAAACCAAACTAGAATTCCCATCATGCTATGTTAAAAGGGGGGAGAGTCAGAAAGTTGATTGGCACTGTGTAGTAGAATGGGCACTGGATTTGAAATCTGGAGAAAAGATAATTCAGTGAAGGTGGAGTAAGGTTTTGCATGTCAAGATACATTTCAAAGAAGCAAAGAACACAGGACAGCAGAGAGAAAATAAAGTAAACCAGTTTTATGGTGGGGAAACGCTTACAATGAGAAGGGCAGTCAAGGGCAATGGGAATAGGTCTTCTGGGGGTCCCAGGTGGAATTAGGCTTGCTTGAGCTGGTAAAATATGGTGGCTTTTTATAGGGTTCTCATCTAATTCAAGCAGGAGCAGGTAGGGGAGGGAAGAGAGTGCTCCTTGGACTTGGGACTGGTGTGGATTCATATTAGCCATCTCTCCAACATCAGGAAGGCAGCTTTTAGGCATGACTGCAGGGCTTATTTTGACAGGGGGATTCAGGTCATTTGAACCTCACCACTGGCTTCTTTTAGTGAGAGGGGAGGACAGTAAGTTCACAGGACAGGTTTGAATCATAGCTCTGCTATGCAACTTTGTGATGATAAGGAATCACTTCACCTCTGTGTGACTGTCCTTCTCACTTGTAAAAGGAAGATTATTTTAAAACTAGATTTTATAAAACTAAATCAGAATTTTACAAATGTATTTCACAGATTCCCTTGGGGGTCCATGTTTAGATTTCAGTGGATCCATGAACTTGAACAAGAAAAAAAAATAGATTTTTATTTTCACTAACTTCTCACTAAAATTTAGCATTTCCTTCAGTCTTGAACATAGGAAGCAAGCATGATTCTGAGAAGGGCTCATGATGCTCTGACAAACTTTAGAAGGGATGAAGGACATAAAAACTGTTGAGAACCTCTCCCTTACATTGTCCTTTCTACCTCTAAAGTTTTGTTATAGTGGTTACAAGTGGGATTGTTGCCATTCTGGATCATCCTTCCAGATAATTAAGGACAGAAGATGAATTGTAGCCCCCAGATACCTGAACTGTCCATATTTGGCAACCTCTTTAACCTGAGATCACCAATGGGTTCGACCCAGCAAAAAATGTAAAGAGGGGAGAGGCGTGGAGAGGACTTGGTGAATTGACTTATCTAAGAGTTTTAATCACGTGAGAATTTTGTGTTCAACTATACTTTTATAACCACTGGGATCAAACTAGAGAAATAAGCAAGTGAACAAACAAAAAACCCGCGCTAAAAATCATTACATTTCTCTTACCTTTAGTGCCCTTATTCATCCATAAACATGAAAGTTTAAAAGTTTCACGGTATTATTGATTTCTTTTCTTCATGAAACCATCGATTTTGAGCTGGAAGGGATGTTGAAGGCCAAAGAAATTGAGGCATAGAGTAATGAATACTGTTTCTCAAGCTTGAACAAGGAGGTTTAAACCTAAGCCTTCTTGACTTCCAGTCTACTGCTGTATCAGCCATGCCACACGATGCTATGAAGAGAGGATTTAATTAAAGGATACAGTAGGAAATCATACTCCCCCAACGCTTTGTTTTTTGCATGTTTGACAAATTCTTGTTTCACAGTTTATTGCTTGTGCCTTTATTTTTCAAATCAAACCTTTACATAAGAAAAATAGCCAAAGTTTGTTATAATTTGAGTTTTTAAAGTATTATAATTCTTTCCTAAAGATGGGAGATAAGGAGTATAGAGGTCCTCTCTCAACCTCATTTTTTAAAAGGGAAAATCCTCTGCTTCTTTTTCTTCTTAGCAAATCTCAAGTTTCATTTTACCTAAAGCTTCATTGGATCTTAGATTCAGAGGTGGAAAGAACCTTAGAGACCATGGTCTCCAACTCCCCACCCTATGGAAAGGTTAAGTGTCTTGTCCAGGGTCCTGACACTTCTAAGTATTTGAGGCAGGGAATGAACCTAGGTCCTCCTAACTCTGAGTCCAGCACTCTCCTAAGGCATGTAGTATCAGGTTAGATTTCTGAAGCTGTGTATTTTAATGTCAATGAAGAGGGAGGTTAAAATTAAGGAAAATAATTTTCTTATGCCTCATGCTTATGCCTATGACTCAACCATGCAAATTCCAATTGGGCTTTTTCTTTTGGATTGCTCAGACCAACATAAATGTACAGGTGAGGAGGAATTTTGCCATATTAAAAATTACATTCTTTTGATATTGGTTTTACTTTTTTTAATTGCTAACAAAGAAGACAATGAGGTATAAGTATCTGCTTTTTTGAAGCATGTGTGTTTATTAGAATATTCATGGTAAATGAGTTTATAGGCTAATAAGTCGAATTGACTGAAAATCTTTTTGTATTCTACATGATTTCCCAAGTACAACTAATCAAAAATAGAGCTCTCGAAGGAGTCCCAGCACCAGTGAAGTCATTGATTTTTACCTTGCATGAGAGTAAGTCTCATCCTACATGTCTCTTTGACATGCATTGTTTGATGAGATGCCTTAAAAGCATGGCTTGTTCTGTGCTGGAAATTTCCCCATCATCACTGACAAAGCATCCTCCATTGTTCCAGCTAACAAAATATTCATGGGATCAGAAGATCATAGTTTTGCAGCAGAAAGGGAGGAGTGAAGCCACTTAGTCCAACCACCTAATTTTATAGATAAGGAAATTGAGACTCAGAAATTTAGGTGACTTTTACAAGGCCAAAAAGGGAGTGACAGCAGCAAAATTTAAATTGGCTGAAAAAAAAACAATAACCACAAGAACAACAACCCAATTCTGCCAGAATTTGTCAAGATGCAGGGTCAGTAGAGTCATCACTTGGGGGAGGAACATGGACCAGTTTTGATGCTACATACCAGGGATCAGAGAGTGGACATCATGGGTGACTAGGTGACATCACAGTACACAGAGTGCTGGACTTAGAGACAAGAAGGTCAGGTTCAAATTTCACCTCAGACACTTACTGTGTGACCCTAGGCAAGTCCATTTAATTCTTCCTGCCTTAGTTTCCTCATCTGTAAAATGCAAATAATAGCCCATAATTCCTAAGGTTGTTGTGGGGATCAAATGAGAATTGCAAAGCACTTAGCTCAGTGCCTGATACATAGTAGACTATTAACATTATTATTAGGTAGCAATTAACCTGTCAACACACACTTATTAAACACGTGTGACAGTCCATTATTTAAGGTACTTTGTCAAAAAGAAGACAAAAGCATGATGCCTGCCCTCAAGGAGGTCACATCCTAGTGAGTGGCATTGGGGGATAGGGAAGTTTTTCTTTCTCCAGTGCCCCAGCCTTTGTCTGTTCATCTCTGCTGTCCAACCTGGCCACCTAGTGTCACCTAGTAGGCATATCACCATCACCACACTTTTTGGTATTGTTCTCTAGTGCCCAGCAAACAGACACTAATAAATAATAGTTGAAGGAATCCCATGACTGTAGGTCTAGAGGTGGAAAGAGCCCTTTGAAGTCATAAAACCCAACTCCTTCATTTTACATGTGAAGAAAATGAAGCATAAAGGGACTTGTCCAAAGTCACACAGGTAGTAAGTGACAGGGAAGGGCCCATTCATATTCAGTGTACAAACTTCTACCACAACCACCACCACCAACAATAATGGTGGTTTCTCCAAGTACAATGTTCTTTTTGGTGAACTAGGCTGCCTTCTATAGGAAGGAATTCCTAGAATCAAGGGTTCCCTAACTTTCATCTTTTATACAAGTTGAAGAACATAAGAGTTGTCTATACGCTGCCTCTACCTCCAAGTAACAGTGTGATAAACTCTTGCATGTTTTAAAGAAGAGGTATTACTAAGCTTTATAGGGGAAAACATGATGGAGTATGGAGGGTAGACTTGACAGTGGGAGAACAGGAATATGTAATGACAGATGGAAAGGGTCATGGCAGCAAAAATTCTGAAGATCTGTATAATTTAATCTTGGTTTCAGCATTAACTGCAGAACACTCAGAACATTCTGTTTAGAGGAAGGAAGGAAGGAAGGAAGGAAGGAAGGAAGGAAGGAAGGAAGGAAGGAAG
>JAQQSW010014566.1:0-12081 GCA_028646575.1 Pseudocheirus occidentalis | reverse complement strand
CTACCCAGAGTCAAAATGAAGAAAAGGCCTCCCCTTGGACTAAACTGAGGTTTGTTGGAAATCAAGGGGTGGAAGGTTTGTGTGGTTGTCTAAGAACTTTATTTGGAGACTAAAGTTAATGGTTGCCCCAGGAGTGGAAGATCAGTATATTGTGAATTGTTGATTGAATCAACTCCCTCTTAGGGAAACTAGGTCATTCCTTTTGTTAATTGATTGATTGAATCTAAATGTGAAGTGAAGCTGGTTCCCCCCTTAAGGAAACCCAGTGATTCTTCTCTTGTTCCTTGTTACTTTCTGTACTTTCCTTGTTCTGAAGACTGTATATAATATTGTGAATTGTTGATAATGGAATAAACAGAGTGTTCACTAATACTGTGTAATCCAAATCTTAAAAGCTGTTCACAGCAGCATTCTCTCAGGAATCTACTGTTTATTGGCTTTACAGAATCAGACTGGTGAACTTCAACTACTACCTACCCCAAGTAGTTCTATCTGATGTTTTCTTTAAAATTATTGTGATAGTAAAAAGTAAAAGTGCCTGAGTAGGACAAATGAAGTAGCTTCTGGGATTTCAGATTAAATTGTAAATACCACTAAGCACTGAGAGGAAATGGCTAGGCACCGTGGTGAGTACAGTCATCCAGGATTTATCTAGCACTGCATGCTCTATACGACTGCTATAGATTTAGAAAGTATATTAAATTTGAATATCTGAAGGAGTGAGAAGGCAGAAGATGGGCCTATTTTAAACTGACCTCACTTTGATTATGAAAGGTGTTCATCATTCTTCAAAGTAGAGATTTTCTGAAGGAAAAGGAAATCAGTGGTACCCTGTATCATTTGCTCCCTAATAGGACATTATCCACAGACCTTAAAAAAGACCAAACTTGCTACTGTTTGTTTTATTCAAAAGCTACTCTTGGTTTCAAATGAAGAATAAAAAGTTCCCCCTCAGTTTCCTTTTTGAAACAGGCTTTTGCTAAAATGGTAAGATAAGTGGTATAGTGATGTTTCACTATAGAAATCACCTTTCTCCCTGGCCCAACCCACCAAAAAGCCTTTATGACTATTATGGAGATTTCTCTTGCCTTTAAATGCTACAATCAGTGTTTCTTTCCCTTTATGATGTCTCTAGGCCTCTGCTCTTTTATCCTCTTCCTTTCACAAATATTTGCCCCCACTTTCCTCCTCCCCTCCCTTTCTTTCCTCTCAATCATATTCTCTTTGGGATCTTGGTCTGGATTTCTCCCATTCTTCTGCCAAAGCTTTCTGCCCAAAGGACCCCTGTAGCAACCACAAAGGATTTCCAAGGGTGATGGAACCCACTTTTGAAAATTGCTGCACTATTTTTGGCTGCATTCCTCACAGTATTTGGAGTTGATTCTTGTCAGAATGTACTTCATTGTGAACTCAGCTTGTTATAGTTATGGGGGTTCACTCCAAGCTTGTACTCTCTGTCATTTCTTCTCCCCCTCTACCCCTTTCTTTCTTCTCTCTCTACCATCTCTATATGGCCTTCAACTTCCTGAAATAAATCAACTTTGGGGATCAAATTTTTCATACTTTTTTTCTAAGTCCACAAGGTAATATTCCCTGAATTATTTATTTATATATCAATGAACAACTTGCATTTGGGACCAAATAGATTTGGAATGAAAATCCTTATATCTTTCCATTGTGATACTTTACCATATTGTTTGTAATAATAACTTCATTTGTTGCACTGCTGACAATGTGCCATCATTTTATGAGAAAAAAAATGAATTGCTATCACTTCTATAAAAATATTAAGATCTGTTTTCCTTTGTATGACCCAAAACCTCTAAGCAAACTCTCTTGTCAATAATAAATAATATTTGTAAAGTACTGAGTATAGAGCCTGGAATTTACAAGGTACTTAACAAGTACTTTTCTCTTAATATGTTCCTTCCTTCGTTCCTTCCGTCCTCCCTTCCTTCCTTCCTCCCTTCCTTCCTCTCTTTCTCCCTTCTTTTCTCTCTTCCTTCCTTCCTTCCTTCCTTCTTTCCTTCCTTCTTTCCTCCCTCCTTTCATTCTTTTCTCTCTTTTTAATGTGCTTCCAGGATCCCAGACTTTCATCATGCACCTATCCAATATTATCTTCCACCTCAATTTCATGGTCATCAGCTTCTTGGTAAGGAGGTATTTCCAACTCTTCCCCCTTTCTCATCCCATCACTGTCTTACATAACTTAAAAGTTTTTGAGTTGATCCTATCTAGATCCATTCCATTGTTCTATTTGTAGATGAGAATCCAATGGCACCCCTAGTTGGCGATACTAAGCAAGCAATCAAAGATGCTCAGGAAATAAACTAAGACTGGCTATTGATCTGGGGGCTAATTGCATAGAAGTGATAGATGAACCCATGAAAGTCAATGATAGCACCAAGACTGGAGACAAAGAAGGAAATAAACCTCAGGATAAAGTCTAGGATAGAGTTGGTGAATTTTGAAGTTTGTCAACATAAGACAATTCTGATATGTTGGGAGCCCTCAAAGAACCTGAAATTCATGTGCTGATATTCTACAGGCAAGTGTTAAAGAAGTTTATTGGGTAAGGTAGTGAGAAAAATGGCAGGAAGTTTGATGAGATAGAAGGGTCAAATCAGGGTTTTTCATTTTAGGATTATGGAGAGTTGAGTGTATGTTTCTTGACAAATGAGAGGAAGCTAGAGGCAATGGGAAGACTAAAAACTCATAAGAAAGAACACGTAACTGGATCCTGGTGCTTAAGAAGGTGTCAATCAATGCAATCAGGTGTAGTGAAGAGTAGCTCTTTTCTGCAATGAGAGGAAAGGTAGCAAATTGTTCTGGCTGATTTATTTTAACATTGTTTGGGTTTTAAAACTACTAAATTGATTATAGGCTGAGTGGACTTGTTATTTATCTGTTATGCAAATAATCTGCATTTTAATTTTTATCCTCTTCCCTAAGTCCTTATCCCTAAGAAGTAACCATATTTTAGTAATGATAGCAAATGCATTAAGAATCGATTTCTATGGGATATTTAAAAGCAGAAATCCTTATGAACTAGGACCTCTGCCACTAGAAACTTCTAGTTGATCTATGTGCTTATGCTATCCAGTGTCAGGGTGGGGAGGCCATGTCAAAAACAATTAGACTTTGAATAGGAAGAGCCTTCCACTTGGCAGACTTAAACTGGAGAGTTAATTTCTTCTTTCTTTCTTCCAAATATGTGATTTAGGTCTTTAACAACTCTTCCTTTGGACTTCTTGTGTGAGGGAGCAAGGAGTTTCTTCTTCCCCTTCTCCCCCTCTACGTCAATGGAGGCTCCTTGCATATAGCACTAAGAACATATACATACCTAGGTGAGTCTGAGATTGGATTGCCTCCTGCAATGCGTATTTCTTTCCCCAAGCACAGGTGACCAAACATTAATACTGATATGAGAACTTTTAGCTTTATGAGTTTGAGAGGTGTCGTAGATGCAGGAGCTGGTTGCCCACAGGAAAGGGAACTCTGGAACAATTTCTCAGACGAGAAGATGACATCTGCCAGGAAGATGAGCCCACACCATGCCCTGGTTTGCCAAAAGATACGAATGGTGAATTACCCAGGGAGTGTATGTCTAAGATGAAAGTGATATGTCTGCTCAGAAGTCCCACAAAGTGTTTCATATTTTAAGTATCATCCTTAGAAGAAGATATGATGTGTGATGTGTGATGGGTTATGGTATTACACTTTTATCATTTGCCATTTCTTATAAGTCTTGTATGTTTTATGTATTTCCATAGTGGTGGAGGAAATAAATAGCCATACTAGATGTATTTTTTTCTATTAAGTCCCTTTCTAAAAGTGACGCTCTTGATCCCTTTGGAGGAGAACATAGCTTGATGGAAGAAGAATCTAATCTTTAAAAGACCCTTCCTTGGGTCTACAGTGTGGGAGCTTAATAAAGCCAAAGAGTGTAAGAAGAGTTTGTCTCCCCTGTTCCAGGCCCTCACAGGACTCAACCCATGTCCTTGCAACCTAAGAAAAGAAACTGCCTCCTTCTGCCAAAGGCTATTTATTTTTAAACATAGATAAATAATGCTCATAATGATAACTCTAAGAAACATCAAGGTCTTTAAAGATCCTGAACATTTTTAAAAGATTAAAATATCTTAATAGCTCTAACATCCACTATATTTCATAATATTTTAAAAACTGATTATGTATGTACAAAACATGATTGAAAGTAATGAGACATAAAATAAACCACACATTAGAATGGGTCTTTTTTTTTTTTTTTTAGTGTGTATAACAGTCATGGATTTTGCAGAATGTCTGCTTGAGTTAAACGCATGATTTCCATGATGGAAAACAAAGTGTTACCTAAAGAATGTAGCAGTTTTCTGAGAATCAGTGAGATTAAAGGCCCTAAATTTTCAAATGGCCAGAATGAAGTCTTTTGTTTTCTCTTATTATTCTTTCACAGAGATTTGTTGGGCTATGAGAAAAAATAATTCGCTTAAATTAAGTTGAAGGTATTTATGGATTCATTCATCCATTTATTAAATAATCTTTGAAGACCTACTATGTTTAAGCCATAGTTCTAGATATTGAAGAAGATACAAAAAAGAAAGAGACACCCTGAAGCATTTTATAATCTACCAGAACAGGAAAACTATACTAAGTAATGGTATTTTTAAAAATCCATTCAACTAATTTGCTATTACACCAAATGAGACACATTTCAAAACAATGGACAGATCTGTCTGGTCTTGTGAAAATAATCTTCTCAACAGCATAGGATAAAGCAGTTTGTGACAACAGGAATTTTTCCACATGTTAAAACTAAAACATATTTTTTTAGGAGATAGAGAATTATAGGGTTGTAGATTTAAAGTTGGAAGGAGTCTTGGAGGCCATCTAGTGCAACCTTCTAATTTTCCAGAAGAAGAAGTTTAGAGAGTGAGTTCCCCAAGACTATATGTATAGTAAGGGACAGTGATAGATTTGTACTCCGATCGCTCTGACTTCACATCCAACACTTTTCCATTATAACACACTGGGAAAATATGAGAAAATAATAAAAGGAAGTATTTTGTTAATAATATTCTAACTGTCACCGTATTGTTTGTACAGCTCTTGCAACGCCTTTAGAGGTTGAGAAACTCCTCTGACCACTTTACCAATTGAAAAAAAAAAACCTCTCTACTTACAAGGCTTTATTTACTGATTCCACCTTAAAAGGTCCGACATGCATTGAGATCAGGGAAATTGCTAAAGATAACCATCTAAACATAAAAATACTGTACTTTTATTTTGGAGAGGTCATCTTTGTTATTACTTATTTCATAGTAATTTGCATGCTATTAAAGCATTACCCATAATGTTTGGGGAATTTAATTTTAAAGCTATGCTTTTAGAGATATCTGCCGAATTAGGGAGAACATTAGACAGAGATGGGAAAATTTGAGCACTTTTTCTCCTCTTATTTCTTGGATTTTTGTTGACTATAAAGAAAATCTCTTCTCCCTCCCACCCCCATTTCATTAGGAAGAAAGCAATTTTAATGCCAGATGGGATGTTGATTTTTTTTAAGCATCTAACAAAGGTAAGGAATAAATATATCACACAATTGCAGTGTTGGAGATAGCTTCATTCTCTTCTACCCTGCCCCCCTCCATCCTACTCCATCCTCCTCCATCCCCCTTGGATGCACACCCCTGTTTAATGTAAGTAGTTAAGCTCATTACCAATTCAGAATTTTATGCCTGGCAATAGGGTGGGAAGGGAGCTGGATTATATTGTATAGACTGGAGGGGATGATTAGAATTTCTTCTATCTCTCCGTTACTGTTTCTTTAGCAAATCTCTCTTCACGATGGAGTACAGACATTGAGTCTGTGTTTATATGCTGCGTTTGCATCCTCATTCCCATCTCCCAAGTTCTACTACAGCAAATCCTTATTTACTTTCTGGCAGAAACTAAAAATTAAAGATGTATAATGTGAAGATACAATCTTTGCCTGCCTTGCCCCGCAGGACTGGCAGTTCTTTCCCAGATACAATTATGCTGGCAAATACTGCTATTAACTCAGTGACTGTTCCTATGCACTCCAGTTCCTTTGAAATACTGTAAAATAGTTGTCCTTAGATGATGATAGAAAGGAAGGAATGAAGCAGCAACAACAAGAATTACTTTACATACTAATAATAACAATTTAGTTATCAAAACAAAACTGAACAAGTCTGCCTTTATGCCTTTCCTTTAAAAATTTAGCCTCCTAGGGTTCTAATAATCTGTGCCTATGGTTAAGGAATGCACGGTAGCCCTCAGCTCAGTGCCTATATCCTCATTTCAAAGAGAATCATTCAAACCGACATCCACCCTGTCAAGAATCTCGACTTTGAGCTGCTAATGTAGAAAAAAAAATCAATATAAATTTTGATCATTTGATGAATATTTACTTCTTTCTTTAGTGTTTGGGGATTTAGAATGGAAAAGTGCTGAATCAAGTCATTTTATTTTTTTGTGTTTGTGCCAACACCAATTTACTACCCTCCAGAAAGTTCCTGAACAAGATGTCTCAGGTGGCATGCATGTTGGTTTTTCCTGTCAATCATAACAGTGTGTCAGTAGGGAACCATAATCATTTCCTTTTCATACTCTGAGTGTTCCAAAAAGGAATATTTTGATTGCTTCCCTGGAAAAGGTAAACTTTTCTCATTTAGATGAACTACTGCATGCCTTGGCTGTTCTTGGCATTCGGCTGAGCCTACATTGATATGATCTATTAAAAGTTAAACACTTCATTTTTGGCTCCAGGGGTCATGCACAATAAATGGAGTTTACAAATAGGCTTCACTACAAGCAAAATCCAGGATCACCAAGAAGACAAAGGGCTTTTAGAGCAATTGCCATCTTTGGCCATGCATTTTATGAAGAAAAAACTGACAAGAAGATTCCAACTGACTGCTCTAATCAGCAGAAAGATTTCACGATGTTACTGCAAATGAAAAGAAAATGTGCTATTGACGAATAACTCTAAAAAGCTTAGCAATTAAAATATGACTTCAGTTTGTAGCTGCTTACAGAAGTAGAATAGCATGTCATATTTTTGTCACAATGCTATTTTTTAACGTATAACCGAAGCCTACACTTCTTATACTATGTTTCCATAGTAATGTTGTGTGCACAAAGGTTTTTCGAAATCTGAAAAAGGCTGGATTAATCACGAGGCAAGCAATTGTCATTTTATACATGGGCAAAATTCCCATATATAACCGAGTGGCAGAAGACTTTATATTAAAGAGAAATTTGTGTTGGTTCCTTATAAATTAAATAAAAGTGGCAGCAGATGCCTTTCAGGAGGCTGATGGAGTCCTGTACAGTCACTAGATATTATGTAGACAGATGTTTTAAATAAAATAAAATATTTAGATTGCTAGATACCTTTGCTAGATACAAAGGCAATTATATGATGTCTTTGTTAAATTACATTTTTCATTTTTTTCAAAGGGGGGAGAGAATTGTCCTGGAAAACAGTACCAACAGGAAATGATCCTATATCTAAAACAGCTGGAGACTGTAACTAATATAAATTTACTTGAAAATAAAAGTGCTGTGTGCCTCTGGAGACAGGCAGTAACATGCCATAAAAACAGATGAGAATATAAAAGTATTTAAAAGGGAGGGGGGAACATTTTTTATCTAGATATTACACCAAGATGTGATCTGCTGATAAATGAGAAATGTCCAAAGGAGTTGGGAGGGAGGGAAAATCATCATTCTCCAAATCTGTAATAGTTTATTTTCTTTTAAATAGTATATTTATGGTCTGGATTTTATGAAATAGAAAAAATAGGAAAAATTCTCTCAAACATTAATTATTTCACTGTACTCAGAGTCCTTATTTAAAAGCAATATATTGTATTGCTGTATGCATGCATTAAGAAATAAGAAGTGAGAGCTTCCAATGGGTAGAGGGAGGCTCCTCAAGAAGTAAATAGAAATTTACTCATCAATTTAGAAATTATATATCTATATCTATATATATATATATGTATACACATACATATACACACATACACATATATAGCATATTATATGTGTATATAAAATATGAGTATATGTCTCCAAGCATATTGCTGTTCCCATGTACCTCTCTTCTTAATTCACTGGGACTTCCAATGAGGAATGCTGAACTCAACAATTGGCATTACTAGCTGTCTTAGAAGAACCAAGAAAAACATGGAAAAGTTAGTGGTTTGAATGTGGAGAGAGAGAGGGGGAGAGGAAGGGAGAAAGGGAGAGGGAGAGGGAGGATGGGGTTCGAAATAGAAATGAAAGCTAGAATGGAGAAAGGGGAGGTAACTGAAAATATTGAACAAGAAAAAAGTAGATGAGACCTAAATGAAGATGATTTGCAAGGCAAGGACACACCCACCTTATACAGAATTCATTGGTCAAGGCTAGGTAAAAGTATTTTAAATATTTTTATTCTTCATTTCTTTGTGATGAAGTTGCAACATTGCCAGTAAAAGGGTCCTTGTGGAGCAATATGTTCCCAAACACAAACTAACATGTAAAATACCATCCAATACCTCTTGTCTTCTCACCATATTCTCCTCAGGATAGTAAAAGAGACAGAATCTAGAAGCATTGTCCTAAGATCTCCCCAGATTCAGAGCACTTTACATTGGTAGTTCACACATACTTTTTCCTTATAATTTAGAGCTTTGTTATTGTTCACACGTTGAGGTGCCAACCTAGTAAAGTTCTTTAGTGTGTGTCCTAAGGAAGTTTCTATGATTCACAGGCTATTTACTCTCATGCCATAATGGCAATAAGGACATTTTTCTTATGTTTTCTTATATTTCTCCATTTAAAGAGCACAAGTAAATCCCAAACACTAGGCAAGCAGACATCCTTAGTTCGAGTAAGGGAGAGGAGAAGGGAGATGAACAGAGAGACAAAGAGGGCAAGAAGGAAGGAGAAAGAGAGAGAAGAAGAAAGAGGAATAGAGGGGTAGGGGGAGAGAAAGAGGGGAGGGAGAGATGGGGAGAGGGAGGGAGAGGTACCGTGTTAAACTCTGGGGATACAAATAAACAAGACCATCCCTGCCCTCAATAAGCTTGCATTCTAATGGGAGGAAGACAACACACTGCCCTCAATAAGCTTGCATTCTAATGGGAGGAAGACAACACATAAAGGTATGCTAGAAAACATGGGCTGGGGGCAACCTTGTCTGAGAGAGAGCCAGGAAGTTGCATGGAGGTCTAGGCTCTAACAAGATAAAGCAAAAGCTCGCATATCAAGGCTGGAAAATTCATGGGGAGAATCCAAGATTCGAGTGGGAGGAAGTTGAAAAGTAATAAAATAGCTACTCCTTCTTTTTCCATATGTACTCTTTCACTTATAATCTTCTAGGTGGGGGGAGCTCCAAGAATAGAAAATCCCTCCACTGTTGCAGATAGAACACTTTCCCACAACTTACAGTTAGAGAGTTGTTTGAAGCACTGAGAAGTCAACACAGGCAGTGCCTTATCTTTACCAAGTGCATAGTACAAAGAGGGTTATTATACCCATTTAATATATAGGAACAAATGACTGACCCAGGGTAACACAGTCAGTAAGCATTAAAGCCAAGACTAAAACTTAGGTATTCTGACTCCTAGACCAGAGTTCTTTCTGTTCTAATATGCTGCTTTTCCTTTTTTTGCCCTTCAGTTCATAGCCAGAATAAAAGAATTGGCTATGTCTTAAACTGAAGTACTGTCTAAAAGAGTTCCTCAATTTCTATTTGTTAAGCATAGTACGAGTTTTCCCTGTGGCTTTTGGATTCCTTAAGTCCACCTTTCATACTCAGCTACAGGGAAAGGCACGTAATTTATAACCAGTTGAAATGTCTTTCTTAGAGAATTGCAAGGCAAATCCATGTAGTGAACCTCCAGAGCACTGGCTTTTGAGTTAGTGGATCTGGATTTGAATCTTGTCACCTGTGGGACCTTGGGCAAAGTCCCTTAAGCTATTTAGAGCTCAATTTCCTTACTTGTAAAATAAAGAGATTGTACTCTTTGGTCCCTTTTTCTTCTCCAAGTATATGATAGGAACAATCACATTTATTAGTGAGTCAAGGTCCCTTATTTGGAGGCTGAAAGCAGCAGGTAAAGACAGATTAAGTGTTGAGGAAATAACATGTGGATTAGTGCATTCGAAATTAAGATACGAAAAGCTTAACCAAAAGAGAAAAAAACAAGGAAGAAGGATTTTCTAATGTCACACATGGCTGGAGAAAAGATTCTGTCAATAAGGGTCTCTTAAGGAAAAGGTAAAGCCTAAAAGACTGGGATGGTGTGACACCAGGTAGACCCATGGGGAAAAAAATTAAGACTAAGATCTATAGACAGGAAATTCTCTGAAGGTTCTAAAGTTCATGAACACAGCAATTTATTTAAGATGACAGCATCTTGTTTTAGAAATCCTGTATAGTCAATTAAACCAAGTTGATGATAAATACATTTCAGGCAAGACAAGGAAAAAGGATATACAACTTCAAAAGGATTGGTATATAATAAATAGGACTTTATATAATTAAGACAAGAAAGTTTGAATCTGGGAAAACGATCTAGAAGAAATTAATGAGAGTGTCTGATAAATACCTGCCAAGCCTTTAGAAAAGGCCACCTGCAGGCTCCAAAATATTTATGATCTGACCTTCAGTTATCAAAATTGCTGAATAATACAGTAACATTATTTATTGAATATTGTTAAGGAAGGGGATGTACCTTAAAAGTTAATTTTCCAGATACTTGAATCAAAGGACAAAGAGAAGGAGGAGGAGGAAAAGAAGGAGGACAAGAAGGAGGAAGAGGAAGAACAACAAGAGCAACAGAAATATCAAAAACCATCACCACCTCCTCCACAACCAGGCAAAAGACTTTGAAATTCAAGCAACGTGACACAGAATCACCAAAATGTTTGAAAAGAATAATGATATTATCAGACCTACACACACAAGGAATGGTGGTTTTGAAGGGAGAAAATAAAAGAGGAAAAACCTGTTAGGATACAACAGTTAATTCTATATAAAGCGAAAGTGGAAATAGAATGGAAAGCATAGAGATAAGAGATCAGCTGACAAAAATTACCCTAGTAATTCAGACTACTGTACCAAATAGGTCCACTACAAATTTATTTTATTTAATGTCAACGGGGCTGTTTATCTAACGTCAATGGCTGTAGGCAATTCTTGAGTTCTTCTGTAACTGATTCTCTATTATCCTGCTCACAGCAGCTATTTTCTCCTCAATCTCTCTATATAACCCCCTTACCTCATCGCTCAGCAAAGGACATTACTTCAAATTTACAGAAAGTAAAGGCTTTTCTTTGGGAGCTCCTTTTTTCTCTCATTCTACACAACAAAATCTATTAACATTCTCCTCGATTCTGTCCTCCTTTGCTCCAGTTTCTTACAATAAGAAGGTCTTACCTTCCCCAAGACCAAATTCTTCTTATACCTTGATTCCATTTCTTCCAGATTTCTCAACTAGCCTTCCCCTCAATAATCTACTCCTTAAATCACCTCAGTTTCTCCCTATCTACTGGCTTCTTTCATAATGCCTAACTAGATTTCCCTCAACCTTTTAAAAAAAATTCTCACTTGATGGTAGTATCATCCCATATCTTTCTTCCTTATCACAGGCAAACTCTAGAAAAAAATCCATCTACTTCCTCTCCTCTCGTTCACTACTCACTTCTTTGCAACCTGACTTCCTTTTTCATTCCTCATTATTTTTTACCTTTCTACATCATTTGATGTTATGTGTTGACCACTCCCTCCTCCTGGATACTATTTTGTCCCTTATTTTATTTTGTTTGGTTTCCCACTTAGTTCCCTAACTGATTTTTCTGTTTTCTCTGCTGAGTCATCATCACAGTACTGGGTTATTAGTCTCCTAATTGGATTCCTCTCACGGACTATTAAAATGGCCCCCCTGTAATGGTAATCAATTTGTTTGATATTTAGGGCTAAGTGGATAGGACACTTAGGGCTAAGTAGATCAGATACTTAGGGCTAAGTAGATCCTAGTAACTTAGGGCTAAGTATAGAAC